>PITA01006790.1:0-87579 GCA_004023965.1 Spilogale gracilis
GTGAGGAGTGGTTGAGGGGGTGTATGACTAAATATATCAGACACTATCTAGGTGGATTGGTCTTTGGAAGGTTTTGGAGCAACCAGAGTTCACCACCGAAAAGGGAGGGGAAAGAAAAAAGAAAACGGAGAGGAGGAAGCAAGAAAAGACACCCCTACCAGAGCGGGGCCTGGTGATAAGATTTATATGGTACAAAGCTTTTTGCCGATGTTCTTTGTCTCTCGTGGCGGTCCAGAAGTGGGAAATATCACATTTCAGGCTGGTTTCATGGGTGTTCACGGTGGTCTTGTAGTGGTTTTTTGTTGGAATTCAGCTCTCTTCAGGGAACTCCCTGAAATGCGGTCACCTGGCCTTCTGCCATCTTGACCCTCCCTAGGCTAAGTCATTCTTGAACTGACATTTACCAATGTCAGTTTCCTCCCTTGATGCCCTTTCCTTTCCTTCTGCCACAAGTGTCCAAACCAGCTGTCCTCAGGATCCCACCGCCCCGCCACTGGGATCCTCCCTCTTTTCTTAATGCCTAAGCACTTGGGATAAACCTTGTTTTGAGGGACACTTCCTCCAGTAGTGCTTTATTATTCCACTGAGAGGTCAGGGCCTTGGGGGACAGTGAAAATCGCCTGGCCTTGGTTTCAGAAACTGTGAGATAGAAACCACAGGTTCTGCAATTTACTAACTGAGCCACAAACAGGGATGATTAAATCATACCAGCTTGATGGAGCAATAGATGTGGCAAATCAGAAAATGAACATGAGCGTTGCCCGGCTGGCTCAGTCGGTAGAGTGTGCAACACCTGGTCCCAGGGTTGTAAGGTCAAGCCCCACGCTGGGTGTAGAGATTACTTAAAAGATTACTTACTTTAAAAAGAAAAAAAAGAGAGAGAGAGAGAAAATGAATATGAAGGGCTTTATACAAATAATAGACAATATGTTAGAGATTATCATGGGCCTGATGCTAAATGCTTTACGACATCACACCCCTTAAGCCTCAGCAGGCCTATGGGATATTTTTACTCCCATTTCATAGACAAAGCAACAGAGGTATGGAGTGGAAGAACTAATTTGTCTGAAGTCTTATGCCTGTATGTGGAGGAGCTGGAATAGAACCAGAGGATTGGAGCCTCACAGTCAACACTCTTGACCAGTGTATAAACTGTCAAGTGCAGGCCAGGTGACAGGCTTAATATTATTATCTATAATGACCCAAAGAACTAATGGAAGCCAGTGCCAAAGACATCCACAGTAGTCCTTTACTCTTTTGCATTCCATAAATAGAAAATGAGACCAAGAAAATACAATGAAGCAGTGATTGCCTTGGCCTTTTGGTTTATTTCTCTATCAGTAATATAATCAACCCTTGAGCCAAACTGAGAAATAAATAGGAAGAAGGTTAAGGGTGGTTTTGCCAGAGAGCTGTTGAAAGGCTTGAGAAGGCTTCTGCCCCAGCAATGAGCTTCCGGCCCCAAGACCCTGAGCAGAGGACTGCACATTCACAGTCATAAAATCCTAGGGCAGGAAGGAACTTTGGAGATCATGTGACCCTTCCCTGATCACAGATAAAAAATCTAAGACCTTGAAGGGAAGGAAGGTATCTTTCCCAAGGTCATAGTGTTTATTTCCTACTAATTTAGGGCTTACCAAATACTGTACGCTCACAAATACGATCGCATTTACGGATAAGACCCTGAGACTGAAAAAGAAAGTCATTTACTACAAAATGTCAGATCTGGGATTCCAGATGCCCAGGCCAGTGCTCCAGCCATCCTGGCACACTACTCAGGGCTGGGGAAGGAGGAGCAGAATCATATGTCCAAGTTGTGATCTCCAGTCTCTTCTTAACACCATGCTGCCACCTCCAGTGTCCTGAGAGATCACCATTTCTTCCTCTTACCACGTCCTAGAAGCCAGTGCTAGAACACCCAGGGTCCACGATGTGCCTCATGATATGGGAGCACTCCCACTCACATATCCCTATACTCCTGCATTGCGCAATGAACCTCCCCATCCAAGTGATGCTGTAATACCTTTATCTGCCCAGGGCAGCTCCCATCTGCCAATCTGTAACGTCTCTCTGGCGCCTGGTGAATCAACAGAAGGGGGGACATGATCCGGGCCCTTTGCTATCTGACTTGTTTTTGTAAGAAGTAAAAATAAGAGCCAAAAACAAATTCCTCACTTCTTAGACTATTCATTCCCTGTCTTTGGTGGCATAAAAAAAGGTCTCTGGCTTGGGCAAAGCAGACTTCAGAGTGGAAGTGCTGTGAGTCTGATTGTTCTGGGTTCAAATATTACATCATCTTTTGTTGCTGTGTGACCTTAGGCAAGTCACTTCCCTTTCTAGGCCTCGACATCTTCATCCAAAAAACAAAAATCTTAACAGTGTCTCCCTTATAGGGTGGTAGAATTAAATGAGATAATGAATATAAAGCACTTTGATGACTGCCACATAGTAGCTGTTCAATAAAAAGTGTAATTACTCCTGAACCTTAGGAAAGATACAGCATCTCTAAGACTGCCCATCTTTCAAAGCCTGGGGTTGTGTCAGGTGGTTTCCAATGGTCCTCTCTGCTCTAAGTATCTGTGGCTTATTTGACTCCAGGCAGATTTTAATTCTCTTCTCCTTGCCCCTGGAGGAACTTAAGGGGTACCTCCCCCCGTAAGCCTGAAGCCAATAAAGCTGTGCCGGAGATATGCTCAGGTGACTTCAGGACCCATTTCTGGGGATTTCAAAATAGATGCCCAGAATGACACCTCAAAACATCATCTGGCCTTTGAAAGCATCTTAAAATGCCCCTCTAGCTGAGGTTAGAGTTAGGGTTGGGATCAATGTTGCTGTTGAATTCACGGTCAAGTTTGACCTTAAGAGTCTCAGCTGTGTGGTAGGCTAGACAGACTGGAGTGTTCAGGTGAAACACACCTGTATCTGGCTTCACACGGAAAAGAAGGGGAGACACCTGCAGCCCAGGAAGAAGCTAGGACAGAGGGGTCTAATCTTTACCTGGACAGCAGTAAAAACCTATTGAAGGTTTTTAGGATTTTTTTTTGCTTGTTTGTTGGTTTTAAGATTTTATTTATTTGTTTGACAAAGAGAGAGAGAGCAAAAGAGGGAACACAAGCAGGAAGAGTGGAAGAGGGAGAAGCAGACTCCCCGCTGAGCAGTGAGCTCAACCCTGGGATGCTGGGATCATGACCTGAGGCAAGGCAGATGCTTAACGACTGAGCCACCCAGGCACCCCCCTAATGAAAAGTTTTAAGCAAGAAGGAGTGTTTGTTCTAGGAGGGAACTTTCTGGCGTGATGGGAATGCCCTATATCATGATCAAGTGTTAGTCACAGAGCTGTGCACAAGTATAAACAGTTACAGAGCTTTACTCTGTAGATATATTCATTTTACTGTATGTAAACTATAGAGCAACTTTTTTAAACTTAATATTATTTTAATTCAATTAACAGAGTGTATTATTAGTTTCAGTGGTAGAATTTAGTGATTCATCAGTTCCATATAACACCCAGTGCTCATTCCATCACGTGCCCTCTTTAATGTCCATCACCTAGCTATCCCATTCCCCCACCCGCCTCCCCTCCAGCAGCTCTCAGTTTGTTTCCTAGAGTTAAGAGTCTCTCATGGTTTGTCATCAACTTAAAAAAAAAAAAGTGTGCCCAGCTTGTAAGAGGCAAAGCCAAGACTCAAATCAACAAAGGGCCAGGATTATGGGGGGGGGGGGGCAAGTGAGGTAGGATCACACAAATATAGGGTTGGATTCTGCCTTTATTTAAAATGTCAGTATTTTGTTCACCAGGGACTGACTTGTACTGAATTTTATTTTTAAACTATCACACTACATATTTATTTTGATTCCTGAGTTGGGAGCACCCCCTTACATTTTTCTATCTGAGACAGGCACCTCACTCTCCTTATCCTAGTCCAGGTCCTGAGGAGGCTGCCCTGACCCCCACCCAGGGCGCATGCTCTTAACCACCCCACAGGTGGCCTCCTTAACCCAGCCAGCCTCCCCTTTCTAGAGGTTCTAGGAGCTTTGAAGAAGAACCTGCGAAGAGATACTTAGACTGAGGCGCTGGTCAAAAAGGAAGAATGTAACCGAGACTCCCAGGGAGCAACTTTAATGAAATATACAGGAAAACATTTAGAAAGTGCTAAAATAAACCTATGGATGACAGAAAAGCTAGTGAGAGAAGGGGGATCTGTTTGGGGCCAGGCCGGTAGGGGGACGTTAGCTGCTCAGGGAGGAAGTGAACTCCCCCAGACCAGTATCCCCCGACACACACCATGCTGCCTGCTCAAGAAAGCCAGAGCTGTTTGTTCCCTGGGATCTGAACCAGGGAATCTGCTTTTTCAGCCTCTTTCCACTCAACCTTAACCTTTTGAGGATAGTTTTTGTCTATGTTAAACAGAATAACCAATGCTTCTTTGCATTGCCCGGTGCTTTCGAGTTTGTAGATGCTTCTGTACATGCTACCAGGTGTCAGCGGGGCCTTTCTCCTTGCCTCTCTGTGACCTTCACTCATATTCTTGTACCTTTATCCTCACCACTTCCCGGGAGATTTACACCAATTCTTGGAAGACCAGAGGTGCCATTCTGCTATCACTGAGCCGGGGCACTTGCTAGAAGCAATTCCTGAGGATACCGGATTTCACCAACGATTTAGAGGGCACAATGGAAAGGCTCAAACCTGGGGACTTCAGTTTCTGTCTCCCAGGCTTCAAACCCCTGTCCCTCCCAGATTTCCTGGCAAGCTCCAGATTTCCTTTCTAACTGGCAGTGATGCCTCAGTCTCCAGGTGTGTGGAGCCATCTGCTGTCTCATTCTCTCCAGAGGACCCCACAGCTCCCCTGGGCCTCTCCTCAGGGAGAGAGGAGTCTCTGCCTCCAGAGAAAGGCCCTCACTTTTCCATTCCAATAGGGAACCTCAACCCGTGCCAAAGAAAACATTCCAGGGACAACACAGGCTGTGGAAGGGAGAATCAGGCATCTCTCAGGTGGTAGATAGACATTCAGGTGACTTTTCATTTTCTTCTCTCGTTTTGTTGTCAGAGGGATTGTGGAGCCCACCCCTTAGGCCTTCTCCTCAACCTTCTTTTCTCCAGCCCTTTTTGGGATACACTTAATCAGCACAATGAGAAATGTGCATAAGTCCCCCAGGGCAGGGCAGGTGACCCTGCTGCTCCAACCAGCCCTAGATGCCTCCCCCTGAAGCCTCTCTCCCAGCCCATCTCCCCTCACTCTCCCTATTCATAAGAAATTTATTTTGTGAAAGAAGAATTCAAACTTGTAAGTTATACGAGGACACTATGTGGTACAGTCTAGAAACACAAACACTACAGGGAAAGGCATAAGGACTTGCCCCCTGCACCAGGGAGCCTTTTAAAACTTGGTCTTGCCTGTCCACTCTCTCCAGAGGGCTGAGGCCCAAGGCCGAGGGGGCAGCAAGTGTGCTGGGCAGGAGCTGTGGGTCTTTTTTAAAGATACAGAGGTTCCCAAGGGACCAGGGGGACCATGGTGGTAAGAAGAGATGAGTACGTGTGTGTGTTCAGTGTGTGACTCTTTCTCTGAGAATGGCTGTCTTGGAGTTTCCAAGGCTGTCTCTGTGTCTCCATGTGTCTGGATGTCTTGGTGTGGTGATGTGTATCTGGTATGGGTCTCGGGGCCTAGGGACCTCCACGTTTCTAAACAGATGTGTGTATGTTTTCGTCTGTAATCTGCATGTGGGGCTGTCCCCCTGTCATGAGGTTTGGATGGTGTCTCCATGTACAGAAGTCTCGGCTTCTGGGACTTTGTTTCTGTGTGCCTAAGAGGCGTGTATGTGTGCACGCACGTGCGTCGTGCACAGGGCCAGGAGTGCACGAGAACTTAACAGAAGCCACATCCAGTATACATGCTGTCTCTGCAGAGCAAGCCATCTGTTTTCCTGGTTTTGTTTTTCTCCTCCCCGTGGGCTCCAGACCCCACTTGAAAACAAAGGGAGCTTAAAAAGTGCAGCCCTTCCTGTGTTCCCAAATGTTCAGAATGCTGCGGTGAGCTCACGTGGTGCCAGCTCGGATGCCCAGCCCTGCCGCTGCCGCAGGAAGCCACCAGCCTGCTGGGCCACCACCACCCACTTACATAAGCCTTCTGGGAGGAGCATGGGCAGGAGGGAGGGGTGCAGAGCTTATGGCACCCCAACTCCTAAGCCAGCATTGGGCCCTACCAGGGACCTGACAGCCAGAGTAAGGCACAAGTATCCCTGGGGTCTTCCTCCAAAGAGGTCACTTCCCTGGGTGTGGTGGCCATGGAGACACATGGAAATTATTACTAACCAGGTGTCCAGAGACCCAAATTTCCAACTTTACCATGTCAGTTCCATGTAGAAATCAACATTTTAGTCATTGCAACACACATTTACTGAACACCTACTATGTGTCAGGCACTGTGAAAGTAAGACTACTCAGCTTTGCCCTCCCAGGATTTGTTTCCCCCATGGCCCCTTCCCCGGGGGTCCCTCGGCATCCTCCAATGTAACATGAGGAGGTCGAGCTGGACTCCTCCAGAGCCTGTTCCAGTTGGGAAAGTCCATGATTCTTAGTATGGCAGCTTGGTGACTCTATGCTTGCATGCTGCTTCTCCCTTCACTGTTCCCTGGTTGGAGCAGGTCGAGTGTCCCCTTCCCTCCTACCTCTGCCCAGATGTTTCTTCCTCCCTTCCTTCCCTCTGCAAAACAAGCTGTCAGTCCTTCACTCGGAGGTATAAATCATTCCTCTCCCTTGTCTACACTTTCATGGGGTTCCCAGGCTTCATCTCATCCCAGCTCCTGCCAGGGCAGTCAAAGCCCTCCCAGACCTGGCTCCACCCAACTCTCCTATCTTAGGCCCCACATCATCTTCCACCTGCCTCTGTGACCCACCACACTTTGCTACATGCACATCCTCCTCCCTGACCCAGCCTGTTCTCAAAGCATTCCTTCTAACTGCCTGGAACACTCTTTTCTCCCCATCCCAACCAATTCCCATCTTTTGAAATCCTAGCCATCCTTCAAGGCCATCTCAAACACCTCATCTTTCATCAGGCCTTTCTTGATCCCTCCTGTTCCTTCCCTGGGAGATGGGAGCTGTTCTTTTTGAAACCTTTCCTGTGATGCAGCATATTTGGACTTTCTTTTGGTCATCTGTGTCTTGATCTATTACCCACAACATGACTGAGGTCCTTAACTAAAGGTCAGGAAATGTGTCTTTCTTGTGCTTAAGTCCCCATGCAGGACCGATCATGGGGTGTCCAGCAAATGTCTGCACAGTGCAGTGGTCTGGGTGCAGCACTCAGCCACAGAATGTCAGGAGCTGGGTATCCCGGATGGAAAGAATGGCATTGCTGGGGAAGGAGATGGGCAGAGAAGAAAAGAGCAGCCTCAGATATCACAGTGCAATAGTCGACTCATTACTGTCCCTGTGATGGGACTGAGATTTCAACACCTCCCATAGCCAAAAGGGCCTGAAACTGGGGAGAAAGTTTGTGAATGCTGAAGTGGCCTGTGTATTCCATCCAGATCACAATGTTTCCAAAACAAAAAACAAGGAAGTATCATGTGGCAAGGAGACTCTGGGCCAGGAGTGGTGGGACCAGGATGGTAACCTTGAGCACCTCTGGGCCAGAAAATGCCTGGAGCCAGCTGGAGAGATGGGAGTGGGTGGTGGCAAACAGGATTACATGTCCCAACCAAAAGGAGCTGGCCATGCCTCCAGAAACATGGGCACGTCAGTGACCAGATCCCTGACGATTATTCAAGAAAAGCCTTATTTCCAAGTTTTTATATAAAATCCACTTTATAAGTGTTGGCAACTTATTTAATTTAAAAAAAAAAAATCAACAACACCAGGTAGGCCCAAAGAAAGAGATCTGCAGGCCGCATTCAGCCCGTGCACTGCCAAATTGAGACCACTGCTAAGGTCCATGCCAAGTTTACTGAGTAATGTGATTGTGACTGACTCCCTGCTGAGGCAGTCTGACACCCACTTAAGCTGGAGAAAATGTCTCCTGTTGTGCTAAACCGATCATGGGTGCAGAAAGGGAGCCGATGAGGGGTAGAAGAATGTCTGGAATGTCTTCATGTTCCTTGAAGCCAAGATCTTTGCTCACCTTGGGTGCCATGACGATGCTACACTCTCCCTCCCATGGGCATCAGGCACTGATTAACCCCTCTGAGCAGTCAGGTTTGCTCTCCCCTGACCTAGAGTTTACTCACTACATGGTGCCACCGTTCTCTTTGTTTGGGGGAAAGTAGTGCTCTAAAGGGAATATATAGACCACCTCAGGACCTGTGATCTTTCTCCCCAAGTTCAGGCCCTTCTGGGTACTCATAACTTCATAACTGAAAGGATAGACAGAAAGCTTGGATCAGTCACCACCCTGCTATGGCTTGATCAAACGACTTCCCCTTTCTGAACTGCGAGTTCTCCTTTGCACATTGAGCAGACTGGACTAGAGCACCTCTGAGGTGCCCTCCAGCCCCTGGCAAAGGAATTGTTAACCCTTGATTGCACAAGGACTGGACCCCACACGATGGCAAGAGGGGATTCCTCTCAGCAGGGCCCAGGCCTTGCCCCAATCTCACATAGCTACACCTTCCTGCAAGCGTCTGGCCACCAACAGGCCAGCCACGGTCCTTACATCCCTTTGCAAGGAGGAGTAGCAACACTTCATCGGAAATATGGCACAGGCATCAACCATCAGAGGGCTGCTGGACAGGGCCTGGAGGGGCTCATTGGGAGGAATTGTGAGGAGTTGGCCCCGGGGAGAAGCCAAGGCAGCTGGAATGGCAGGATGACACCCCAACAAATAATTTCAATGGAAATGAAAGTATTCCAATATTTTAACAACTGGTATAGGCAGGCAGGTGCATAGACACTGATATATACTCAGCCTTCGTCAGAATGCTGACCTTCCTGTGTACCACAAGGCCGACCCAGATGCCAGCAACAGATTGCAAAGTGAACCCTCCTCCCAGCCTCTGGGGACCTCACGGAGCCCACTCCTCCCTCACAAGTTTGCTTCACTCCAGGGGCCCCACCCCAGGCCTCCCTGGGCATTGGCAAAGAGAAGGCACCATTCCAAACCCTGACTTCATGCTGACCATCAAATCCCCAAGCCAGGGAGGGAGCAATGATGTCATTGTCCCTCTGTTTCAAAAAAGCAATAATCAGATTCGGAAGAGGATCAACTTTCAAGGCAGAAGGCCAAACAGTTTATCTTGGCAAAGGCCTCCAAGGATTGCCTCATAGAAAGAAAGGGCTGGCATGCTCACGAGTATCATTTATTATGAGCTGGGAATCCGCAGTGTCCTTGGAGTCAGGAAAACCTCGGGGACCCTTTTGAGATGGAGGATATTGAATCTTAAACAAATGACCATTAGTGTCATCTCTTCCCGTCAGAACTCTCTCTTGGGGAGGGAGGGGGCACCTCAAAGCTCAAGGAGGAGCCTTTTTCCGACAGAGTTGTGCCACCCCACCCTGGGCCTGAGTACCCTCTTATTATTATGAAGATGTCACCAGTTTTCTCAATTTGAGCAAGTTCCATGAAGGCAAAGAAAGACCTTGTTCATTACTGTATCCTGGCATCTGGTACAGAGTTGAAAAATCAGTCAGAATTGGCTGAATGAATGGCAAAGAGGAAAGATCAGTGAATTGGGAAGCGTATGGTAAAGGTATTCCTGGATTCCAGGCATCGGGGTGGGGGCAGGGGAGTGTATCCAGGTTCGCAACTTGGGCTTGGGCAGGCAGGTGTGGGGAGGAGAGGTGTTGCCATTGATTGGTGCAGGTGTGTGTTTTATATCTTCAAGAATCTATCCTTTGAGAACCTCCCTTCTTCCCCTGGATTGTAGATCTTGTCTTTGCATTTCTGCTAAAGTCTTTACTCTTGGAGCTATCTGGTCAACCTTTTATGGTTAAACACCATTGATAAGGCTTGACTTTAGGCAAATGTGTTCAGGAAGAGCGAGTCTCCCCCACCACCCATCCCAAATTATACTTCTTGGCTATAATCTGAGCTCAGTCACTTTGATGATCTTGAACATGACACTTCACCTTTCTGAGCCTCAGTTTCCCCTTCTACAAATAATACATGTAAAGTAAAAGTGTTCTATGTACTTAACTTTTAGAAGGCGGTGTCTCAGCCCCCTTTTAGAAACAGAAGAAGCCCATGGAGCCTCTTCTTGAAAAATACAATTCCTCATATGTAGAGAGGAACGTTTTTGCATCTAGTTTCCAGAGGTCCACAGCCCCCTTGCAGCTGGTGAAGGAGCCCATGGTCAGAGCCTTTTGGACTTGTTGAGCTCTAAGTCCCTCCTGACCCTGATTTTCTGGAATGTTAACCCAAGTATGACTGTGAGAAAATACATTCCAGCTGCCCTTCTCCCAGGTCACCTTAAGCACCCCCTCTGAGCTGCCCCTCATGGATGAAGGAATTTGGGCTTCACTAATGGCCCCAAACATAGCCCCTAGCTTCCTTAAGACCCGCACCTCAACTCAATAAAGGTAGGCCTCACAGAAATGAGGCAGGAAGCAAAAAGAACTCCAGGCAGCTCAGCCTAAAAGGATCTCCACTCCTCTGCTTCTCCTTCCAGTTTGGTCTTTCAAGAGTTTGACAAAGGTGGGAATGGAGGAGGGAGAAAGTGTGAGGCTTTTTTCCAGGCCCAGAGAAGGAGGTGGAGATAGGCCACAAAATGGGTCAGGCATGGGGACACAGGGCAGGGGACACCGATGAGTATGGGTGGGGCCTCAGTGCTTTCTCCGGGACAAATTGGACTTTTCCAGCCCGATGATTTTTGAAAGCTATTTCCGAAGCTGGACTAATCCAGCCCAGCTGTGAGATGATAGTAAACAGGGCCTTTTGTGGAGGTTCAGAACATTCCTTCTTAGCTTGTACTTCCAGAGCTCACTCCATCCTTTCTTCAGGGAAGGCAATGAGGTGTCAAAGGTCAGGCAGGTAAAGTTGAACCTGAGTCCAGGATACATGCCAACTGTCAGCACTCTCAAACCTGGCCGGTGTCATCTGGGCATCAAGATGCTCACACGGGTCTGAGTCAGGATGCCTGCCCCCCTTCCTGTTAGCTGGGTAAACTTAAGGGTACTTCATCTGTCTGAGACTCAGTGTTCCCATCTGCAAAATGGCCGTAGTAATTCGTACCTGGTAGAGTTATAGGGCAGGATAAATGAGAAATAAAAATGAAAGTCCTGCAGGTAGTGCTCAACCCAGAATTGGCCTCTCTTAGCTATGCCCATGGCTCCTTTATCCTTCTCTCTGGAGGAGAGACTAACATATGTGGAGACCTTGAACAAAATAGGAAAGAGACACCCCCTCTGAGGGGGGTGACTTGGAAAAGGCTGCATTCCTTCAAGCTGAAAAAGTCTCCAGCCCCAGGTGCATATGTGGCTCAGCAAATGAGTGCCCATTCTTGCCTCCCCCCACCAGCCAGGTACCCTGGTGCAGAACACCACCCACACAGCTGTGTACAAACAGCAGCCACAAAACCCAGCTCTCCTGCTGGCCCTTGGGCTGAGGTTTTTTTTGGTTTTTTTTTTTTTCTAATAGAGCTCCAGTCTTTTAGCAACGTCATTGATCTCCTTTTAAAATGTCTAGCAAAGGTTAAAATTGGAGAAAGGCGTTTTCACCTGGATTCCTGGTTCATTCCTGCCCTAAGAAGGAGGCAGAAAAAGACAAAGGTAGCCAGGACCCAGCCTTACCTGGCCCTCAAGAGAGTGCTGCCCTGCCTCACTGTCCTAAAGGGGTAGCCACTGCCCTTTAACTCTCAGGAACTCTCCTGCTGCTCTCATGCTGGCCCTGAGCACAGCAGGCTCAGAAAGCAGCATCACTTTTTTTTTTTTTTTGGAAGATTTTATTTATTTATTTGAGAGAGAGGAAGCATGAGAAGGGGAGGGGTCAGAGGGAGAAGCAAACTCCCTGTTAAGAAGCCTGGGACTCCAGGATCGTGACCTGAGCCAAAGACAGACGCTTAAACAACTAAGCCACCCAGGTGCCCCCAGCATCACTTTGGCCGCACTGTCTTGGCCAAAGAAAGTCACAGGGCCATCCCACATTGAAGGGGTGGGGGAAATAGGCTCCATCTTTTGTTGGAAGGACATGAATGCTAAGAAGCCAATAACTGGGACCATCAGTATAAGCGATCTCCCGTGAGTTGGGACTGTGTCTAATTCTACTGGAGCCTGTGTTTTCTAAACCAAAATCTGGAATTTAAGAGTTGATCGTGTTACACAGTATTTTCAAATGGGGCTGTCCAGGAGGAACGGTCATGCTTGCAGCTCCACACCACCCTAACACAGCCCCACCCAGCAGCCGCCCCTCAATACAAGTTCACTGTGATCTGGCCAATTTAAAACCTGACATTTTAACCGGGGATGGAAATCCTGTGTACATTTTGAGATCAAAGGCTGGTATTTATTAGCAGGCCTTGAACCTTATAGGACTTCAGATCTAGAAGCCATTTAAAGGAATACCTTTTATTTTATAAGTGAATAAATTTAAGAGATAAAGTAACTTAGCCAAGATCCCATAGTCAGAGAAACCAACATTTCTCAAACCTTAACATGTCCACAAATCATCTGAGCATCTTACCAAAGGCAGCATCTGAGCAATAGGTCTGGGATAGGGCTGAGGTTTTGCATTTCTGATAAGAGCCCAGGTGACCCTGATGCCTTCGTCCCAGAACCCCACTTTGGGTATCAAAGCTCAACACATAACAAGTGTGGAGAGAGGAGATGGTAGGTAGACACCTGTGTTTAGATCCTCTTTATTCTTTTTCATTCCTTCACTTTGACCCATTTTACCAATGAATAAACTACAGTTCAGAAAGGAAGGATTGGCAGTGGACCCAACTCCCTGAAATTTTGCAGATGAGGACCCACTTTCCTCCATCAGTAAGCAGTTGTCAGATAGGTGAGCTCAAGGAGCATGGACCACTTTGAATTTCCCGGTCCTCGACGTAGGGTGTTCTTCCCAGCTGCGACCTCGGGCTGTGGGCCATCTTTTCACTTGTTGGAGATTCATGGTGTTGGCCCAGGGGTCTCTAAGTCCCAAGAGCTGGGATTGTGCTGTCTGGTTAGTGATTTAGGAGCTTGGCAGCCTCTGTTGTTCTATTATGTGGCCTCTGAACATTCCGTCCAACGGCCTTTTGGCACGCCACGCATTTTCAAAATGAAAGGAGGAAAAAATGAACATTGCCCTTGCTCATTTGCCTAATTTAAAAGCATCTAGAAGCTTTTTTTAGAAGGGGGAGAAACATCATCCATCTGAAATGGAGGAAGCATCTCATCAAGGAGCCAAGAGAGAGATAGAGACATAAGTTCCAAGGGCTGACACATTAATGGACAAATCCTGTGCCTGGCCTGTTTTTTCCCAGCCCCTTTGAGCTCAGAAACCACTGCCTTTTTGGAAGCTCTTGTGCTAAGAGGAAATTGCTTTTTCCGAAGGGGAGATAGAGCCCCCCTCATCCACCTCGAGCTCCGGTGCCTTGCAATTCCACATTAGTTTAGACCAACCCACAGATGTTTATGGAGGGGCTATGTCATTGGCCAGGTGCTGAGCGGGATTGATTCATTCCTTCTCCAAAGATTTCATGATCAGAGACAGCCCCGTGCTGTACACATTCACCCATTCACCCAACCATTGGCTGTTACCAGGCATTGGGCCAGCTCCGGGATAGGGAGGGAGGAAGATGGGCATGGTCTGGTCACACCTAGTCTAACCGGAGAGACAGTAAGTAATTCTTATTGACATATCACAGTAAGGAATTACTTCTTGTGACAAGAAGCTTTAATCCAGCCTGATGCTGGGAAAACGAAAATGAAGGAGATCTTGCTCACAACCATCTCTCCTTTCTGTCCCTTGACCACTGACTTAGCTTGGAGCCTCCCTGGTGGCACAGTCTAGGGACAGTGTGGACAAGAGGCTGACTTTCTATCTATAGCCCTTGGGCTAGGTCTTCCACCTGCCCCCATCCCTTCTCCCCAAACATACCCATATCCCTTCCATCTTCCAGATGCCAGCTTTCCCAAATGCAAATCTAATGGTGTCAGTGTCCTGCTGCAGATCTATTCCTGGGCTCCCTTGTCATTTGTAGGACTTGGTCCAAACCTCTCAGAATACTGTACATGGCTTTTCACAGTTTGGCTCCAATCTACTTTTCAGGCCATGGTCCCCCTTCCTCATCATTCATCCTTTTTCACAATGAGGGACATCTCAAGGCCACTCAAAGTAAGGGGGGGCCTCTTTAAAACATGTTGTTTTATTATGGAAATCTTCAAAGAAAGTAGAGAAAGATGATGACCATCCATATCCCCGTTACTGCAGTGCACACCGAATCTTGTCACCTCTATACCCCCAGCCTGCATGCCATTATTTTAAAGCAAACCCAATCATTTATCTGTAAATACTTCAATATATGTTTCTGAAAGACAAAGACAGTCCTTCAGTCTTTTGAGACACCAGGTTTATTTTTTTTTAAATTCCAGGACAGGGTAATCACATTTGTGGTACAGTTTTAATTTGTGCATCTAACAAACCATTGTTTTTGGTTTTGGTTTTTTGGTTTTTTTAAAGATTTTATTTATTTGACAGAGAGAAACACAGCCAGAGAGGGAACACAAGCAGAGGGACTGAGAGAGGGAGAAGCAGGCTTCCCGCTGAGCAGGAATCCTGATGTGGGACTCGATCCCGGGTCTCCAGGATCATGACCTGAGCCAAAAGCAGTTGCTTAACCAACTGAGCCACCCAGGTGCCCCAAACCATTGTTTTTAACACACCCAACGACTGTATGTATATTCTCATTTGACAAATACATTGGAGAGCTCAAATTTGAGGGCCTTCTTAAATGTGAAGCCCTGGCCAGCCCTGCTCTCCCGGGATCACCTTCTTCTACTCCTGCAGTTGCCCTGATGTTTCCTGAGTCCTCCAAGAATTTTCACACCCTTATGCTTTTTCCTTGTGGATACTTCGTCCCGGAAAGCCCTTTTCTCCACTTGGCAAACTCCTGTTTAACCAACAAAGCCTGGCAAATGTTCCCTGTCCGTAAGACTTCTTCCAGCCATCACTCTCCCTAACAGAGGACACTCGCTCTTCTTTGCTTCTACAGCATTGTCTTCATCATTTTCTTGAGTGTTTACATTGTTGAGTTGAAATCATTCATTTATAGATCTTATAATAGCCTTTGAGACCCCTAAGGATAAGGCCTAGGACCTCTCTGTGAGAGGCAGAGTGTTCCCAAATCATGGATTCTGGCCTCCGCCAACCTGGGCAAGATTTTTAATTCAGTCTTGGATTTCTCACTTGTGAATTAGGGATAATAACAGCAGCACTAGGTCAGGACTCTCAGGAGGATGAAGTGAGAGGGGTCTACTCAGCTGCTGTGGAGCCTGCCTGGTGCAGACACTGAATAATTATTGGCCTCTATTATCAGGGGCCAGCATGACTCCTTCCTTAAAGGGGGCCCTACATCCAGAGACATGTCTTGCCCATCGACACAAGGCCCCAGTATCCACTCAGTCCTGACAGTTTTACCCTCTGGAAGAGATGTGTAAATTTCCCTGCTCATCCTGAGCTGCAGACCCTGTGGTGAAGGGCTTCATAACAGCTCTCTGCAACACTGCCCTGGGTTCCCACTCCCTCCTCACTTTCTGTCTCTTCACTCAGGAGAGCCAGTCCCGGGAACCCTGCCCCTTTCCTTCAGCGTCCCCTCAGTTGGGTACAAAGGAATGCTTCCCTCTTCTCCCACTCACCCAGAACCGGAATCATCCAGCATTCCCTGGAAACTTCAGAAACTGGGAATTGCCATCTTGCAGGCCAGTCATGACCCTGGATGGCTCTCACGGCTTTTCCTTCAGCTGCATCCGCTTGTGCACCTTTAGTGAAAAACTACGGAGACTCCAGGTTGTTGAGATACTTACTGTCCTTGGGCACCCACCCCTTCTCCCCAAGGGCGCCTTTCTCCTCTGATCCACTACAGAGCCATGGAAGGGAGAGGAAGAACAAGCCTCAAACCGGCCCTCCTCTCCCCACATCTCTCCTGCAAGCAAGTGGAGGTGGAGAGTCTGCCTGCTATCTTCTCTGAACACCGGGGTGACATTATCTGGCTTTAAAACGGCCTCACGGTCAGCTTTTGAGACCAAGATCCTTCCTTTATCCAAGTGAGCATTCCCCTACAGCACACTCCCCCAATTGAGGGCAGCATTCCACCCTGTGGCTGTTCTCACTTCCTCTAGAACAGGCAGAGCCATGGCTGTGACCACTGTGGCTGTGACTGTTGTCTGCCATCTCCTCCCTCTTGCCCTTCCCTGTCCATCTGCACATGTCCAGGGATTTGTTTGGCTCCAGGAGAAAATGCACACCAGCACTGAGCAGAGTGTCTGTCTCAGACAGGCCCCAATAAAAAGCAGGCACAGTTTTAAGGCTTCCCACCATTCTTCCTCAGGGAACAGTATTTTTTTTTCCAACATTCGTCTGAAACTTGCAGAATAAAAGCCTCCTTGCTTCCATGGGGCAGGCACAGCATGTGTTCCATAGAAAAAACATTTTTTTTTTAAGTGGAGAAGACAGGGGCTGGAGCAGAAATACTTGTGAATTGGCAAGAGGGCCTCACCCCACAGTTTAAAGCTTGGCCCTGCAGCTTTATTCTATAGCCTTGGGCAAGTACCTTCTCCCTGCATCTCAGCTTCCTTATTGATAAAGCAAAGGCAGGCCTTCACTCTCTTACATCTCATTCATAACCATAGAGGCAGGGCACCTGGGTGGCTCAGTCATAACATGTCTGCCTTCAGCTCAGGTCATGATCCCAGGGTCCTGGGATCGAGCCCCCTACCGGGCTTCGCAAGCAGAGAGCCTGCTTCTCCCTCTCCCTCTGCCTGCTGCTCCCCCTGCTTTTGCTCTCTTAAATAAATAAATAAAATCTTTTTAAAAAATGAATAACCACAGAGGCAGAGCAAAGTGGGGATTGGAGAGTGTTAGTTGGAGACGTGACCCTGCACAGGATCTCTGTCTGTCTGACCTATTTCCTCATATAGTGAAGGAGCTCTGTTGTCCTGATCGGTCCCATCCCGCGTCTGACTCCCTTGGGTAGGACAAGGCCCATTTTACTGTCAGATCAGGCAGGAGACCCCAGAATAGCGTGTTGAGGAAGAGTGGGCATCTTGCTGGCTGAGGTTATCCTCAAGAGCTAATCAGACCCCTCCACAGTGTCCTAACATAGCTCCCAGCCCCAGGCCAGGAAAGAGCTAGAAAGACCCTCTTCCGTCTCTGTCTTCGGGCTCAGATTCATCACCTCGGGACAGCCTTCCCCATTGCCAATACATATCCATCAACTGCAGACCGTTGGCCACAGGGGTAACCCCTTAAACCCTTGCCAGCTTTTAACATGGAAACCCAGATTCCTCTAGGCTGATGTCACCTTGGAAAGCCTGGAGGGGTGAGAGAGGGAGACACAGAAGCAGTTGAAGAACAGCAGGGGGTGAACAATAATAGCAGCAGCCAGCATGGTTCCAACCCTCCCCGCATGCACAGCTAAGTGCTTTGCCTGTATTAACTCACTTGAAAGTCAGAGGCAACCCTATAATCAGTGCAGACATTGAGGCACAGAAAAGTGAAGTAACTTGCCCAAAAACACACAGCTCAGCAGTGGTAGAGCCCTGTGCTCAGTCCAGGCAGCTGCACCCAAGCATTCACTGTGCTTTGCAGCCTCCTCCGTAGATGGAAGGAAGCAGAAAGGAGAGGCTAAAGGAAGGGGAGTGCCTTGGTGGGCCCCGAATAAGGACAGAGATACCAAGAGGACTTGGGTACCTGGAATGACAGTAGGTTCGATGCGGGGGAGAGAGCATCTCTAAAAGTAGTGCAGCTAGTCTTTACTGATGATGATGGTGGTGGCGATAAGGAGAATGCCTAATACTTATACAGCTCTCAGCACTGTTTCTACGTTCATTTGGTGAATTCTATCAACAAATACTGGGCACCTGCTGTGTGTTTGGGCAAACAATGAACAAAATGAATACTGGCTTTGCCCTCATGGAGCTCAACAAATAAACATGAAAATAAACATATAAGGGCAATCACAATTTTAGCTTTGTTGGTAGGATTATAAAATCCACCCCTCAAAGCTTCCTCTCTGAATGGTTTCAAAGTTACCCGTGAGTGTTTGAAAAATTAAGGTCATTTTCAAAAAGGAAGGGATAATGGTCTTATAAGGGGAAGGGAGAACCAGGGATACTTTTCTCTTATTCTCTTATGGATCCCCACACCAACATTTCTTGAAACTTCTTTCTTTGGCTCCTAAACATCCTTCTTGTTTCTTAGCCCTTCTTTTTTTTTTTAAGATTTTATTTATTTATTTGACAGAGAGAAACACAGCTAGAGAGGGAACACAAGCAGAGGGAATGAGAGAGGAAGAAGCAGGCAGAAGGCCCGATGTGGGGCTTGATCCCAGGTCTCCAGGATCATGACCTGAGCTTAAGGCAGTCACTCAACCAACTGAGCCACCCAGGCTCCCCTTAGCCCTTCTTTTTATCAACTTGTTTATGGGATGGCAAAGTCAGTAAGAACGTGCTAAAAGCTGAGGTCTTGCTCGCTCCAGTAATTAGCCTAGTGATCTGACTCAGGCCCTCTGTTTGCAAGGGCTGAAGCACCAGTGGGGAATAGAGCAGCCAAGGTCTGGTATACGCGGGACATAGATACCTGCAAGCCAGTGTTGGTTTACCAGTAAAAAAAATTCTCTTCCCTCCCAAATAGTATTCATTCGTGAGGTGCCCAGCTGGCTATTATAATTCTTTCTGATCCAAAGTGTTATCCTTGTTCATTCAAGCTTACTAAGACATTCATTGCCTTTGTGGTTTGCGGTCACTGGGAATACACATCTAGGCCATTCCAAGATGTATTTAAAAATCATGGGCGCCTGGGTGGCTCAGTGGGTTAAAGTCTCTGCCTTCAGCTCAGGTCATGATCTCAGGGTCCTGGGATCAAGGCCCGCGTCAGGCTCTCTGCTCGGCGGGGAGCCTGCTTCCTCCTCTCTCTCTGCCTGCCTCTCTGCCTACTTGTGAACTCTCTCTGTCAAATAAATAAATAAAATCTTTAAAAAAAAATCAGGCACCATCTACACAATGGAATATTATTTGGCAATAAAAAGGAATGAAGCGCTGACACTTGCTACAGCATGCATGAACCTGGAAAACGTGTTCAGTGAAAGAAGCTAGTTGCAAAAGGTCACGTGCTGAGTGATTCCATTTATATGACATTTCCAGAATAGGCAAATCTGTAGAGACAGAAAGTAAAGCGTTGGCTGCTAGGAGCTAGAGGGAGGGGTGACTGGAAAGTAAGTGCTAATGAGCATGGGATTTCTTTCTGAGTGGTGAGAATGTTCTGGAATTAGATAGTAGTGAATTTCCACTATAAAAAGATGAATTTTATGGTATAAGAATTGTACGTCAATAAAGCTGTTATTTTAAAAAAAAGTCCAGGTGCCTGGGTGGCTCAATCAGTTAAGCGTCGGTCTTCGGCTCAGTTCATGATCTCAGCTTCCTGGGATTGAGCCCCATGGTGGGCTCCCTGCTCAGCGGGGGGTCTGCTCCCCCCTCCCCCGGAACCCCACAACTGTACCCCCAGCCCCGGCTTGTGCACTTGAGCTCTCTCCCTTTCGGAAATAAATAAATAAAATTTTTTAAAAAGTCAGGCACTATCATTGCAGCTATGATAGGTCAGAGCTCACTGTATCAAATGAAAGATTATGCAAGATTTATAGAATAAAAACCAGGCAGCATGCAATCATCAGAGGTTGAGATTATTTCTGTATTAAAATAAGTACATGGAGTCATTCTGTATGTAAGGAATATCAGATCAACCCATTAATCAACTTAATGGTAATTTTTAAGTCATTTCAAAACAAATTTTTACATTAAAGAGTACAGAAATGAAAACTTTAAAACAAGTGTTCATAACTGCATCAGGTGGTAATTAAGGTTTTTTTCTAGGAAGTGAATATGCTGGTTCAAATTATCCCTGGACAATTTCAGCCTGGGATCCAGCTATAGATAGCATGTATTTGACATACAAACTCAAATCCACAATCCCTTGAGTTGCTGGTGTGCCTCTTCCAATTTACAAGTAAAACAGCCAAGACCCTAGAGGCTAGGAGACTTGCCTCCAGAGTGCGCCTGTAGGAAGGGACACCAACAGTATTTACACTGGAGTCTGCCTGGCTTTAAAACCTGCATTTACTCTTCTTCCTCGAGTTGTAGCATTCCACGAATCAGCTTCCGCAACCCAGAGAAAATGGTATTTCCCTTTGCTCCTCGCCCCACATAAGCAGTGCTCGTTTTATGCAATGCCAACAAGTGTACCCTTTAACAAAAATTCAGATTTACCTTTAACCTTAAGACATGACAGTGTGGACATACACTGAAACAAAGAAATGCAGACACAGAAGTGGTGTGATTATTCTAGAGCTATCTTCTGAGGTCGCTAAGAAGAGGAACGATGTCAGGGTTCATCGGACTTGTCATGGGGGTTTTCCCCACCTGGTAATGGAACTGAACAGCCTGTGAGTAGAAGAAATTTACATGGAAACTCCAGGCGGTTGGAAATGCCATGACAGCCCATCTCCACGGGATTCAGAGTGGTCGTAGATGCTTTGTGCCATTTAGTCGGTCCCTAAACCACAGTTGCATGGGAGGTGAACCGTGAACAGCACCCAGAAGAATCCTTGTGGGAGACAGACTGGCGGCGCGAGCCTGTGTGTGCGGTAACCTCGCGGTGAGAACAAGGGAAGCGTATCTGCGGACAAATGTTGCATTACTATCGCTTTGTTTACTTTTGACTCTTCCGTTTCTCAGGGAAACAGGAAATGTAAGAGAAAGGAATGTTTGTATTTTGGTAGGGCAGGTTTAGTTTAATTTTTCTAAATATGTCACCAGTATTTTTCCAAGACACACTAAATGTAGGAGGAGGTGATGCAGAGGGTTCAGAGGTGAGATTCCAAGGGCAGAGAGCATTAAGCTGGCGGGTGAAACCACGGACCTCAACCAGCAAACATTTCCTGGGCCCCTCCCTGGGTCTAGGGCAGTTTCCAGAATGAAGAAGGCAGGTGGGGTCTCTATCTTGGGCACCTGGGTGGGTGGAGGGCGCACTGACTGAGGTTAGGATACTGGAGGAGGAGAGAGCATTTTGGAGGAGTGGTTGGTAAGGTTGCTTGGAAATGTTGAGTTGGAGGTGCCTGTGAGACTACCTCGGGGCTGGGTTCGGGAGGCAGGTCTATAATTCAGGAGAGGCCCGAAGGGTTCAGTGATAAGCAATAACAGACACAGATCCACAGCTCCTTATAGGCTTACAGTCTAGTGAGGGAGTTAGACATTTATCCAGCAATCACACAGATAATTAAAAATGGCAGAAGTGCTAGGAAGGAGACAGAGGTGAGCAGGCATGACGTTACAGCTGAGATCTGAAGCATGGCTGGGAGGAGCAGCGACAGTGTTCCAGGCAATGAGAACAGCATGTGCAGAGGCCCTATGGATAGAGGGAACAAAGCTAGTATCAGGGTCAGAAAAAAATCCAAGGATGCTGAGACAGAGAGGCTGTTGGGAGAACATGGGTGAGCTGGGGGTGGGATAGAAGGCAAGGGACTAGGTCACACAGAGCCCTGTAAGCTGTTGTCTCAACTTGTTTCAGTCATCTAGGTGGGGATTTATGGGTTTGTCACAGCAGTATAGAATTGGAAAGGACTGTCAAAGGTCATCGTATCCATTCTCCTCCCTCCAGACAGGAGTGTCTTTGTGTGCAGTGCTTAAATTCCAAGAAGATTCTGTCAGATACTTCATAAGGAGGTTAAGGTTTATCAAGCAGCTGTCGGGATATTTCTGTTCTCTCTTCTGAATGAGTCTTTTTTAAATGTCCAGAACAAACGCTGTTTCTGAACCGCCCCATTTCTGTCAAAGACTTCATCCTGCTCCCTGCTCACAACGCGGGCATCAGGGTTCCTTCCCTGCTTTTCTCCCCTTCCCATACCTGAGAACTGAATGAATCCTGTCAATCAGTCTTTAACGTCCCCCCTACCCAAGTCCCCAAGATCCCAGATGTGAAGGGAATGGGAACCAGTGTGGATTGCTGCCCTACTCCATGTTGGCTCAGACATCTCCTAACTCAGTGTGAACCTCTTCACTGGCAGTAAGAATTTAGTGACTCACATCTACTGTAATGTTGATTCTTCAAGAATCTTCCTGTTTGGCAGATGAGGAAACTGAGTCACAGAGTAGTCAGTGACTTGCCCAAGGGCTCATAACCATAGGTGTCGGAACTAGATGTGAACTCTGGGGATCCCTCTGGCTCCAAAGCTCATGCCATTCCTGCCAGTCCCTGAACTGCATGGTTATTAGAGTAGCCGGCCTTGTCCTAATGAGTCTGCTGGACTCCACCCACCTACCTAAGCAAATCAGATGAGTGAACCCTGCTTCTGGGCACAGAGGAAGCACCTGATGGTGCATAGAATGATTATCTAGAAGTAGCACTGTGTGGAAGCAGGGCAGTGGGCTCTGGCAAAATCCTAGCTCCCCCACTTTCTTACTTAGTGATCTTAGGCAAGAAACTTCACTTCTGTTGGCCTTCATTTCCTTGTTTATGAAATGGGGGTAAAAATAGGATCTATCTCCTAAAAGTGTCAAGAGATTTAGATGAGATGATATATGTAAAGTGCTTAGCACCATGCCAGCTACACTGTAAGTGTTCCAGAAATGGGAACTGCTATTACCACAGCCTCCAGAAGGGTCTTCCTAAACCTGGTTTGTGTATGTCTACCCTCTGCACACAAACCCTCAATGGCTGCCCAGTGCCCACAGAATGCATCCCAAACTCCTGCCTCTGATGCAAGCATCCCCCAAGCTTGCCACTCCCTATATTCACACCCTAGTTCACACTGCTTCCCCAGCAAGCATCTGCTCAAACCAACTTTATCAACAGCTTGTCCCTGAATTCCTTCTGATTCTGCATGTTAGCACATGGTATCTCTCCAACACCCATCCAACAATATACTACATGCACAGCGTCTACTATATCCAGTCCTTGTTTGAAGATACAGCCTGAAGATACAGTGATAAACAAACTATAAAAGACTCTTAACTCTAGGAAACAAACCGAAGGTTGCTGGAGGGGAGGAGAGTGGGGGGATGGGGTACCAGGGTGGCAGGCATTAAGGAGTTCACATCACATTTTGTGGTGATCCCAGAGTGTTATATGTACCTGATGAATCACAAAATTCTACCTCTGAGACTAGAAATAAATAAACAAACAAACAAGCTAATCACCTTGTTTTGTGAGAGCTCCTACAGGGGAGTGGAGAGGTGGGCACAAAGGAAATGAACGTATAACTACAGTTGGTGCCTCCCTATGAAGGGAAAGTTCAGAGTGCGATAGAGAAGACAAATGAAATACTTAGACCATTGGCCAGGGGAAAACTCTTTGGGGACAGAGCATTTCAACTGAGATGCCAAGTACGGGAAGGGATTGGCCTAGTCTCGATCTTATATGTGCCCGTCACACCACAAAACACAATGCCAGCCACATGGTTTTCACTCAACTAGTGCCCACTGAATTGATTCAAATTAATATTATATTATTGATCATTAGAGTCTTTCAGAGAAAGAGATCAACATGTGTAAAGGCCCTATAGCCGGAGGTAGTGTGGCCCATTGAGTAAAGAACTGAAAGACCTGTGGGTTGATACATAACTGGTAGGCAGAGGTTGGGGTGGGTAGGAGGGAAACAGAGAAGACATAACAGAAGAAGCGAGAGCTAGATCAGACGGAGGCTCACAGGCATAGAACAGACACCTAGCTCCTCGCTGAAATCTTCCCAGACTTCTTTAGTCCTTAACTTTTTTCCTCCTCCTGACTCTTCCTGGCCTTCTTTTTTCCATACTCAGCCAGGACCAGACACTGAAAGGTTTAAATCTCCAGAGTCTCAGGAATGCAGAGAGAATTGCCTCCTTCTAGCAGGTCCCTCAGAGCCCAGCTCTCCAATTCCACGGCTTGAAGAGGAGATTGCTACAGTGCTGATCTGTGCTCCTGCTGCTGTGACTTCCACCCTCCCCCAAGAGAACATCCAGCCTGAGCCCTGGGCCACCCTTACTTATTTTGGCTTCTTGGAAGATTTTTGAATAGGGCCCTTATCAGGGTGGGGATCTCTGGTTTCAAAAATTGATCTGTCCCTTCTAACAGGATGTCAGGCCTTTCACGCTATTGGGCAATGCTGAACTCTGGGGCCTCTAGGGCATGTGAGCAGGGACAAGGAGCCTGCCAGAGGCTGATGCGGCCTCCCATCCCCAAGGGGACTAAATAAAGCTATTGTTGGGAAGAAAAGAGAGAAAATAGCCGACAAGATGTTTTTTGTCCTCTGTGACCTGTCTGTGTTAGGGGTGGGACTAGTCTGTTACAAATGAGTGGAAATGGGAACGGCCTGTGGAGCCCATACGAACAGCTCAGGAAGGGAAAGTGTTTGAAAGGGGAGAGAAGCTCCACCATTCCCCACCTGTCTGACCGTGGGCAAATGGCTTGCCTCTGATCTCTTATCTGTCTCATGGGGAAAGGAAGCCGCTACTGTATGTAGAGTGCTTAGTACCATTTCCGGCTATTAGAAGACACTCCAGAAATACAGTTGTCATTAGCCTGGGAGACTGTATGGTGGGGCACACCCACTTTCATTCCCTGAGCCCTTTCACTTGAGAAAACTACCAGAATGTCTCCAAATTCTGCCACTTTTCCTCTTGAAAAGTTCTTGGCGTGCCCTCTAGGAATTAAGACACTTGTTTGTAAGGACAAACATATTTGGTGGTCTTGCTTATAGCAGCAGAGAGGGAGAGAGACAGAATGTTACATAAATGTCTATTAATAGGGAAATAGCCAAAGAATTGTGGCACCCGTGTCCTGTGAAATACTGTGAAGCTTTAAAACCATTGGGTTAGGGATGTACCTACTGACATGAGAGAACAAGTGTGCCTGGCATGATATTCAATGAGAAGAACATTTTAGAAAAAACAAACATCAACCTCAACCATATATGTATATACATGTTTGCAAAGACTGAGCATGAAAAGCAATAGGCGGGAGTGCACGTTAGACACACCAGGCAGGTGAGATCAGTTACCTGGGCTGGGAAGTGGGGGAGGTATATAAGAAAAATTTAAAAGACCGTGGCAAAATTGGAGGAAATAACTTAGGGTGTAATGTTAAATGAGGAGATAGATAAAATTCTACCTCTAAGATTGTTGCAGAATATCCCATTTTTTTAACTTATATATAAATGGGGACTATAAAGTAATATTGACCAATACAAACCCTGATTTGAGTAGATGATGAGATTGTGGAGATTCCTCATCTTGAATTTCTATGGTCATTTGAAGACTATTATTTCAATTTTTTAAAGCTTCACTTTAAAAACAGAGAGAAAAGAAAAACTCTTGGGAGTGCCCCCACTTTCTTCACCATCCGCAGCCCAGCCCTGGCCCAACCCGTGGCACTTGGCTTTGGTTGTAATCAATTCCAAATTGGTCTATGGCGTGTCACTGTCTGCAGATATAATCCGTCCTTTCTACAGTGTGCAGGCCACTCTCCTTTTCCAGATCTGAACTATTTCCCCACTACCCATCCAAGCAACCTGGACCCTTGCCTTCAGCTTTGAAAGCCCCCAACAACCTGGCCCAAAATTGCTTCTTTCTTCTCTCCATCACCAGCCTAGAGCCTTTCCAACCCATTCTGAAAAGAATGCTATTCTCGGGGTGCCTGTGTGTCTCAATCAGTGACGTGTCCAACTTTTGCTGTCAGTTCAGGTCTTCATCTCAGGGTTGTGAGTCGCCCTGCATTGGGCACCACACTGGGCATGAAATCTACCAAAAAAAAAAAATGATGCTGTTCTCAACCAAAGTAAAAAATGGCAAAGAAAAATTTCCCCTAGTATTGGGAAAATGCATTGCTTTAAACAATGTTCCAAATACTTTCCTTAATATTCTCTTCCTATAAATCCTCAAAATTGTCTACATTGACTTTCAGTGTCCTATAAATCTAGATACAATTTCTCATTCTACTATTTCTGACAATGAGTGTAGTCCTCCAAGTTTACTTATGAATTTTGGGAAAGGGCATTCAGTTCAAATATATAATTCTATTTGGCAGTCATATCCAAAATAACTTTATGGCAGACAAAGTCATGTTAAGTATCATAAAGTAAATCCTCCCTTCCAGTGGGTCTTGGTTCCCTAGAGCTCACGGAAATCTAGATACATGCCATAAGAAGACCAGAGTATTCTGTACCATTCACCCCTGGAGGTATGCTGAGCCTTCCGTCCACCCATCCACAACCTACTCATCCTTCAGAACCCTTGGCAAAGCCTTTATGGAGATTTGCTACAGTGTCAGCCACATACTTCTCACTCAATCAGTGAATTCATTTGATTTGATATTATTTTATGGATCATTATGATTAGAAGAAAGAATTTATTGTACCTGAGATATGTGTGTGGTGCCCAGGGAAGTGTGCCTTGGTAGACAGAGTGCTTGATTGAGAGTCAAAACTCATGGCCTTGATTTCTTTTTTTTTAAAGATTTTATTTATTTATTTATTTATTTATTTATTTATTTATTTTAGAGATGGGGTAGGGACAGAGGCAAAGGAAGAGAGACTCTCAAGTAGACTCCCCGCAAAGCACAGAGCCTGATGCTGGGCCCAGTCTCACAACCCTGAGATCATGACCTGGACCAAAATCAAGAGTCAGACACTTAACAGACTGAGTCACCCAGGTGCCCCAAAACTCATGGCCTCGACTTCTCATTCTGCTATTGTGGGGCATGAAAATGATCACTTTTTATTCTTTGTGCTTCAGTTTCTAGGAGGACTCACACATGTATTAGTTTACTGTTGCTGCTCTAACAAACTAAGCTGTCAAAAGAACATCTCTTTATCATCTCACTGATCTGTAGCTCCGAAGTCTGGGCTGGCATGTCAAGATGCTCTGCTTACAGTCTCATAAAGCTGAAATCAAAGTGCAAGCATGTTGTGTTTTCCTCAGGAGCTCCAGATTCCCTTCCAAGCTCATTCCTGTTAGGACAGAATTCAGTTCATTCAGTTCTTTGCAGTGAGGTACACCTAGGGTCCCCATTTCCTTGTCGGCTATCAGCCAGGCGTGACCTTTGGTTCCAGGAAGCTACCCACGTTCCTTCTCAAGTAACTACCCCCATCTCAAAGCAGGAGTAGTGTGTTCAGTCTCTCTCCTACTTTGACTCTCTCTGCTTCCCTCTTCTGCCACAGCCTGAGATGGTTCTCTGCTCTTAGAGATTTGATTTGAGTAGATCCTCCCAGATACCTCCAGATTTTAGGGTCATATGGGCAATATAACATAAAACAATCCTTGTATGACTTTGTATAACAATCTCATCACATTCACAGCCTTCAGAGATTAGAGTGGGACACCTTGGGGAGCATTCCTAGAAATTCCACTTCCCACCCCATGGCAACTTGTGGGCTAGGCAAGATGATTGCTAAGTTCCTTCAGATCTCCTTTGTCAAACTTCATTTACTCCCCTGCCATACTATCACATATTGCCAAGCAGCAGCCTCTGCTCTCCTTCCTCATTCAGCCAGCCTTCCTTCACCTCCGTCCTTACTACCACAAAGCCAGTGTTAGCTCTTTCCTCCCCTCAGTCCTACTTTATGCTTTGAGTTTGAATCTCCCCTGGCTGCTAAGCAATTTGATATTCTTTATTTCATTTCTTCTTCCCCAGCCATCAATGAGTTAGGCAATATCATTGCCATTTTATAGATCCAAGAACTGAGTCTTGAAAAGATTAACTATTAAGTCCCAGATTAGAGAGTAAGTGTAACTCCAACATCCACGTTCTTTCCAGTACTCATCAGTGTGTGGGGAGATAATGAGGCCAAAAGAAGTAGAGAGGAGGTCAGAGTACACCCATTGCCCCTCCTCTCGTGTTCCTGCTTAAAATAAGATGGAGATGAAGCCCCAGAAGTGACCTGGGCAGTTCTTGGACTGCTGGAGATGTCCAGGGTCTGTGAGTGGATGGCTGGATGTGACGACTTTGCTGGGGAACAAAAGCCACTTGGTGAAAATGCACCCATTCATTCCACTTCACATCCCGTGGGTTGGTAAAATTTAAGTCTTTCAACCTCAGGTGTTGGGAGCTGTTTCCCTGCCTGTGAGAGCATAAATTGGTACAACCACTTTAGAGAGCATATTTGGCAGTAGCTGGAAAAACTGAGAAGAGTGTTGCCTGGCCCCAGCAATTCTGTTCCTGTGCACGTGCCCTGGAGAAACTCCCCTCCAGGTGCAGGGGGGGATGCCCTAGTATCATTTATTGGAAAAATCGAAATTGCCTAAATATGCATCAGCAGGATGTGGACAAATTGTAATGTGTTCATATACTAGAATACTATGCAGCCATAAAAATGAATCCAAGCTGTATGGAGGAGCATGCATGAATCTCACAAATGTAATGTGCTAAAAAAAGATTGTTGAGAGTAGTTTCTTTTGGGGTGCCTGGGTGGCTCAGTCATTAAGCATCTGCCTTCAGCTCAGGTCATGATCCCAGAGTTGGAGTCCTGGGACCGGGCCCTGCATCGGGCTCCCTGCTGGGCAAGAAGCTTGCTTCTCCCTCTCTCATTCCCCCTGCTTGGGTTCCCTCTCTAGCTGTGTTTCTGTCTGTCAAATAAATAAATAAAATCCTTAAGAAAATAGTTTCTTTTGAGACCACTACATAAAGTTTAAAAATGTGGAGTGTATACTGTTTGAGAATCATATGTAATATTTAAAATGTGAGTAAATGCAAGGCAATAATAAACACAGAATTCATATCATGATGATTACCTCTGGTGGGAAGGAAGGGAGTACAGTAAGAAAGTCTATCAGGGACCTCGTCTATGTGGGCAGTGGTTTATTTCTTAACTGGGGTCCATGATAATGCTCTTTAAGTGTTTTTCATATGTGAAATACTTTGTAATAACTATTAAACAGACAAGTAACCGCCATCAGGAAGATGCTTACCACAGAACAGTAAGTGGAAAGAGCAAGAAGCAAAAATGGATATTCAGGGTACTCCGAATGTAGGACAAATAAAAAGAAAAAAATAAATGTGGCTTTAAAAAAAAAAGACAAGTGGATAAGACACCAAAACTGTTAAAAGTCTGAGGGTGATCTTTATTGTCTTCTGTATAATAACAACATAGCATTTTATTACATTTTCCAAATTTTTTATATAGTAAGTACATATTGCTTTTGAAATCAAAATCAAAAATTGCCCTTTTTTTAAAAAAGATGTAGTTGTTCTCTCTAGACACCAACATATGATAAATTTTAGCCTGGGGGTGCCTGGGTGGCTCAGTCATTTGAGCATCTGATTCTTGGTTTTGACTCCAGTCATGATGTCCTTGGTCATGGGATCAAGCCCCACGTCAGGCTCTACACTCAGCTGGGCCTCTACTTGAAGATTCTCTCCCTCTGTTCTTCTCCCCACTTGTGCACTCATGCTCTCTCTGTCTCTCTGTGTCTCTCTCAGATAAATAAATCTTCAAAATAAAATTTGGCACCAATAAGGGGGAAATTTTTTATTCAATATCTACTGTAGGAAGCCCTGAGCTAGATCTTAGGGAAACTGTTCACGTCAGGCTTAGAGTCTGACAGGCCCACATTCAGGTCCCAATTTCACCCCTTTGCAGCACCTGCCTTGAGTCTCAGTGTTCCTAGCTGCAAAATGGTGATTAAAAGCCTTCCCTGCTTGCCTCACAGAGCCACTGCGTGGGTACAGTGAGATGAGGCCCATCGAGTGACTCTGTGACCCACAGCAGACCCTTCCAAGGCACCTTCATGTCAGACTAGACTCTGGACACGAAGGGAGAAGAGCCAGGTTCTTCCTCTTCAGGTAGCCAGAGGGTCAGGACAGACAGCACAGAGAGTGGGACATGATTCCACCTGGCCAGGCTGATCCAAGTAGGGTGACTGATGTTACTACTAAATAACTAGAAGGAATAACCTTTACCCTCAAGCACCTCCAAATAGACTAGCAGACGCCAAGCAAACACATCTCAAACAACAAAAAAACAGAATGAGGGAGAAAATGCATAGCCTAGGCTTGAACCTGGTGCCCTCACTTCTAGATGAGTGACCATGGGCATGATTAAGCACCTACTCTTTTGAGCTCCCCTCCTCCCCTATCATAAGGAGAAGCATGTGTGCCTGCTAGGTCTCACTGAGAGAACTGGTTGAATGAAGCACAGACTCCATTATCAAGCACCTTGTCTGGGTCAGTCAATGTTCTTGAAGCTGAGGATGCTGCAGGGAACCAATGAGACAAGTAGCGTGACTCTCGAAGGGAGACCAGAACTCTGGTCTGGCAACCAACCAGAACTATGCCCGACAGGGTGCAGCCAATACATGTTTGTGTCCGAGTTGGCATGACCACTGTTATTAAGAAACCTTATACGGTGGCCTGGAGAGGGCTTGGGGGAAGGGAGTGCTTTTCAAGATAAGTGAAGGGTTTTAGAGGGATAATGTAAGGCAGAACTATGGTGGGGGCGTCACGAAGTTGAAGTTCATTGGGTACTTCACATGTAATAATTTGTTTGATCCTCGCAGCAGTCCTATGGGATGGATACTCATCGTCCCCATGTTATAGATGAGCAAACTGAGCCACAGATCATGTAAAACTTGCCTGAGGTTGCAGGGTGAGGTGTGAGGGGTGAAGCCAGGATCTGAAACCAGTCGCTTTGTTCCTCCCTGCCATCTCTGTGGGTGCCCCAGGCAGGCTGCTTTTAAGTGCTCAGGGGTTCTTTTGGAAGCCCTAATAGCTGGCATTTTGCGCCTTCGAGCCCTTGCAGGATGACCATCTGTCAAAGCGTTCTTGTGGGGATTCCCGGTAATAGCAGATGACTGAATCTTTCTACAGAATAGCTGGTGCCCAGTGTCTCTCCGTGACAATGTTAATGAGTGATTTCCTCTTGTCTCTTACAGCTCACAGTGCCCCACTTCCCTGTGGTGGTCAAGCTAGGACACGCCCACGCTGGAATGGGAAAGGTAAGAGAAGCAGCTCTTACACTCGCATTCATACGCATGCAGCCTCCCCAGACTCCTTGTTCCCCTCTCCCTCTGTCCCCCACCAGCCCCACCTTGGCTCCACCGCCCAGAATAGTGTTGGAGGAGCCCAGGTTGCAGGACGCACCCTGGGCTCCCCCAGCTTCATCTGTACCCACTGAACCCTGCCTGGAGTTGCTAGCTAATTGTTTCCTATGATTGTGGATTCAGAGCAATGAATGTAAAGCATTTTCTAGATGCCGATTCTTTTGTTCCCGTCCTCATTTCCACGGTAGCTCTCTAAGCTCTGGTCTTACTCATCTCCCCACCACGTGCAGGGCCAAGACCTAAAAGGAGGAGAATACATATGGCTCCTTGGAGGAAGCCTCTGGAGTCAGTTAGCTTCTGCAAGAATAAATCATATATTTTGCACAGTCACAGCTGACATATTTGTCATAATTGATCAGGTCCTTTCAGTCGCAAGTGTAGAAATGCAAGTCAAATCAGGAAACAAAACAAAATCCATTGGTTCGAGCCTCGAGGAAGTCTGGGAGAGTTCTTGATAGGTCTGGACAGAGCTGGCTCCAGGAACCCAAGCAATGCCATTAGAGCTCAGTCTCCTGTATTCCTTGACCTTGTTTATCTCTACCTGGTGTTTTCTTCAGAGAGTCAAGATGGCTGTGGGTGGCCTACCCTGGTCCCCAAGCTCATTGTTGCAGAGGAAGAAAGACTGTGGCTCTTTCCAACATCTCTATATTAATCCCATGGTGGAACACTGGTCAGCCTTGCTCGGGTTCCTGTGCCTACCCTCTAACCAGTGCATATGGAGATGGATACAGCCCCAGTTGAACCGTGTGGATCAGGGTGCCCATAGGAAAGGGAGATTTACTCCTAAATAAGAGGGGCGGGAGTGTGAGGAAGCTTGGGGGCTACCACAGACCCCCTCTCAAACGTCTGCCTCAAATAAATAGAAACCTTGATCTGAGTAGGCCCAGCTCCCCCCATAAATAATCCTCCACCTGGCACCTTTATTCTTCCCTACCCTATTATACCTTCTGTGTCATCTCTTCCCACCCAAACTCCATCCCCTTCAGGCAGCAAAGGGTGAAAAGGGCCACAGCTCTGACATTTGTGTGAACTTGAACAAGTTGCCATCTGACCTCTCTTGGCCTTCTCTGTCAAAGGATAATGATTCTAACAACCATCTTTAAAAGAAATCCTCCCTCTAAAACACTTCATCTTCCTGCAAGGGCACACTGTGAGGGCAGGGGTCTTGCCTATTTGTCTACTGCCATATCCCTGGGGCCCAGTAGCCCCTTGGCTTGTTGGACAAGGAGATGGATGAGGGACTCCCTCTTTAGACACATCCCCGTGTCGGTGCCCCGTTTCCCCCCTGCACCTCTGGCCCTGGTCCATGGCCCCACCCCTCTGCTGAGGCTGCCTTCACCTTGGTCCTCAGCGACCCTCTGCTGCTGAGTCAGCAGACACTTTTCTCTCCTTATGGGAGCTGACCTGTCTGTATTTCCTAAAGCTGCTGGCCTTCCATTCTGCCCAGAACTCCTTCTCCAGTGGCCTTTGACTCATGCTTCTCTCCTGACTCTCTTCTACTCCACCAGTTCTTCACAGTCTCTGTCGTTTTCTTGCTGCACTGTCTCAAACGTGCACTCATCTGCACTCTCAGCTCCCATGGTCACATGTGCGCCAACAGTCCCCGGGTCACATTTCCCAACCAGAGCCTCAGCTCTTATATCCAGTTCCCTCATCTACATACCCCCCTTGTCTCCCATGGAAACCTCAGACTCTAATGGTCCCAGACAACCTGCTCCCCTCCTTACCTCTTCCTCCTCTGCTTCCTCCTATGGCTGTCTCTGCAGCAGGAACCACCAGTCCCTCATTGTCTCAAAGCATAAATATGGGAGTCATCTCCCTTCTCTACGCCCAGTAGGTCGTCAGGTCTTGTCACTTGCCTTTGTTAATGTTGCTCAAACCTGTCCCTTTCTTTCTGCCCACTGCCACCATCTTGGACAACTCTGGTAAAGCTAAAGAGTTCCCAAGAATTAAATTCTGTTTCTCAAACTTCAAATGATCCCAGACAAGAAATACTTAAAGAGACTGAAGCAGTACTCAGGGGAGGAGGTGCTCTGAGAAACTCGGCCCAAAAGGGACTCCCAAAGGAGGACACATATGCAAGGATAGAAAGTGTCACTGACTAGAATAAACTAGGGTTTGCAGAAACACTGACAACAAGGGTAAAGGGCTGTTCTCCTTCAGTTTGGGATGAGAAGACTATCGGAAATGGCCTGGGCATGCCGACTGAGCAGATGATGTCGTGTTCATGTCTGAGAGGGAGAAAAACAAAATCGGTACCTTCTATGGTACTTCTACTTCTCTCAAGAAGGAAGATCATCTTCCTGGAGACCAGCAAAGAGAGCATTCCTGGGGGAAACTGATGAGGAGTTTGCCAGTGGACTCAGGGTTGGTGGAAATCCACGTAGGTCCCTGCTGACCCATCATCGATTAGATTTTGCTCCTTTGATCATACATATTGATTAGTTCCTAGGTGTTGAGAATCAGAGGATAAATAGGACTCAGTTTCTGCTGTCAAAGAATTGGGGAGACAGACACATAAATAGGTATGATGTGCAATGGGAGTCTGATTGGAGGGTGTGCAGTTAGTATGGGGATTGAAGAAAAGAGCTTAATTCCACCTAGAGGATAGAAGGGTGGAAAGAAGTTCTGTGTCTGGGGAACTGTATATGGTTTGCTGCGCCTAGAGGTAGAAGGAGTTCTAGCAAACAAGAAAGACTCAAAGACCCAAAGAGAGATGGGCTGATATTCTCTTAACAAAGAATAGAAGCTGTCACAAGGCACAGAAATCAAAATATAATGAGATACTGTGTAGTTTGGGAGTACTTAGGTAGGAGGTATCATGGGACGCACCATGGGTTCTTTAGAAATCAGCCAGGCTAGACCACTGGTTCTTAGGGGAGGATGGGAATCTGCCTCCACAACTGGGCGTGGGGTTGGTACTACTAGCATCTGGCATCTACTGAGTGGAGAGCAGGGATGCCTCTGGGAACAGCCCGCGGTTCCTGAGCCAACTCCACAGCAAAGAATTACACAGGCCAAAATGTCAATAGTGTCTAGGTTGAGAACCCAGGGACAAAACTAATTTCATTTCCTTTGTTGAAAGTTTTACCAGTCCAGAACCAGAAGAAGCAATGGTTATTTTAGAGTTCAACATGCTTCAGAGTCTGTTCCAAAGAACTGTAATTATTCAGATGCTAAAGCCTTTGTTTATCAAATAGGTTTGGAAAATGCTGTGTTAAAGTAAGTTTTTATTTTATTCTTTTTAATATATTTTATCTTTTTATTTAAATTCAATTAATTAACATATAGTGTATTATTAGTTTCAGAGTTCAATGATTCATCAGTCTTACATAACACCAAATGCTCATTACATCAGGTGCCCTCCTTAATGCCCATCCCCCAGCTACCCCATCCCCTAACCCAGCAACCCTCAGTTTCTTTCCTATAATTAAGAGTCTCCTCTGGTTTGTCTCCCTCTTTGATTTCATCTTGTTTTATTTTTCCCTCCCTCCCCCTATGATTCTCTGTTTTGTTTTTTAAATTCCACATAAGAATAAGATCATATGATAATTGCCTTTCTCTGATTGATTTATTTCACTTAGCATAATACCCTCTGGTTCCATCCATGTCATTGAAATGGCAAGATTTATTTTTTTTCTTGTGGCTGAGTAGTATTCCCTTGTATGTGTGATATATATATATATATATATATATATATATATATATATATATATATCACATCTACTTTATCCATTCATCTGTTGATGGACATGTGGGCTCTTTCCATAGTTTGGCTATTGTGGACATTGCTACTATAAACATTGGGGTGCAGAGGCCTCTTTAGGTTACTACATTTTTATCTTTGTGGTAAATACCTTGTAGTGCAGTTCCTGGGTGGTAGGGTAGCTCTATTTTCAGCTTTTTAGGAACCTTCACACTGTTTCCCAGAGTGGCTGCACCAGCTTGCATTCCCACCAACAATGTGAGAGGATTCCTCTTTCTAAAGTAAGTTTTTAGTATGGAACTTAAGAGTCATAAGTTTGGTTAGATACACTGCTGGGATAAAACAACACGAAAGATGTGCTGAATTCCCCAGACTTAGCTGACTGCAGAAACTTTTCGCCATTTTTTAAATTGTGTCCTTCTATTGATTTGTAAGAACTCTTTCCATATTAAGCACATTAAACCATTGTCATACTTTGCAACTCTTTTTCTCCATTTGACAGTTACATGTCCTTTTTATTATTTAGTTTTTAAGCGTTTTGAAAGGTCTTTTTTTTTTTTTTAATGTAGTCAGATGTTTCCGTCTTTGGGAGGCAGTGTGTTATAGTACCTAAGGTTTTGATTTGAATCCAGGAAATAAGTTATGTAGCCTTCCCCACCTTGGTTTCTCCATATGTACAATTATAGTAGCAACCCCATAAGCTGGTCATGAGAATTAGAAGACATAATGCCTGTCAAGCACACAGCTCAGTGCCTAGTATACGGTGGGCTCTTAATAAACACTAGCTGTCATAAGTATTAAGAATGTTCAGGGTTGAGGCGCCTGGGTGGCTCAGTTGGTTAAGCCACTGCCTTCAGCTCAGGTTATGATCCTGGAGTTCCAGGATCGAGTCCCACATCAGGCTCCCAGCTCTGTGGGGAGTCTGCTTCTCCCTCTGACCTTCTCCCCTCTCATGCTGTCTCTCACTCACTCTCTCTCAAATAAATAAAATCTTAAAAAAAAAAAAAAAAGAATGTTCAGGGGCACTCGGCTGACTCAGATGATGAAGCACACAACTCTTGATCTCAGGGTCGTGAGTTCGAGCTACACAATGGGTGTAGAGATTACTTTAAGAATGTTCAGACAGGCTCTGGGGACCTAAAAGCCAAAATTGAAGTCAATAAAGGAAATATGACTAAACAGCATCATCTGTCAGAGACTATATTCCTTTTGGCTGTAATTTCAGGATGAGTCAGATGAGTAAGGAGTTGCCAAAGCCTCTAATCCATAAATACATGAAGTAGATGAAAATGGGCTCACCCTCATTAGTCATTAGGGAAATGCACATTAAAACCACAAAGAGAAGCCACTCTGTAACCACCAAAAGAGCTAAAATTTAAAAGATGAGTAACACTAAGTGTTGGCAAGAACATGGAAGAATTGGAACACACACACACCCAACTACTGAAAGTGTGAATCAATAAAACTGCTTCAGAAGACGGGTTGATATTATCCACTGAGAAGTTACACAGACATTCTTTTAGGTATACACAGCCTAAATACATGCCTGTGCTCACTTTATAGCACCTTGTTCATAATTGCTAAAACCCGGGCACAGCCCATGTATCCATTAATAATAGATTAGATAAGTGAAATACAGTATACTCAGACAAGTGGGAAAATTCTAGCAATGAGAATGAATGAACTACAGTTATAAATAACAACATGTACGCATCTCGTACTTGTGTTTCATTGGGTGAAATAAGTCACATACAAAAGAATGCCTATTTTACTGATTTCATTTATATAAAACTCAAAAACCAGGGAAACAAAACCATAGTGTGAAATGGGATACACATTTAAATGATAAAATGTTTAAGGAAAACAAGAACATTATTACTGTAAAAGAGTAGAGGTTGCCTTTGTGGAGGACAAAGGAGTGATTGTGGAGAGGAAGCAGGAGTGAGCAAAGTTCTAGTTCTTGATGTGGATGTTTGCTTTGTGATAGCTCGTTGGACTGTTGTTTTTGGACTATGCAGTTCCCTGTATATGTGTTATAGTTCAAAGTAAAATAAGGTTTAAAAAATGCAATCCACTCTTAGGACATATTAATGGACATCTGATGTCCAGAATACAGTGAGAGTCCTGCACTGCCCTGGTCAGTCCGTGGCCAGATTGTTTTGGGTTCTGGGCTGTACATCCATTCTGGGTGTTTGAGAGAGCCATTGACAAATGAGTGCATCCCAGGAAGATTAAGCAGTGAAGGAAAGACACATCTGCTAGAGACAGTGTCGGCAGCCTCTGCAGAAATGTGGAGAATTGTCATGGGCAGATGGGGTGGGACCAACTCAAAATAATATCTAGCAGGCAGAGCTGGGAGCAAAGTTAGGAGGAAATGAGCAAATGTCAATTATGTCAATGGAACAAATTTCTAACAATCAGAGGGGAACATTAATGGAATAGACAGTTGTTTAGGGAAGAGTTCTCATCAATGCAGATTTGGAGCAAAGATGAATACTTACTGGAAAGTTTCAAGACTTCATGAGCTCTTAACCTGAGATGTTTGAAACCCCAGGAATTGAGACAAATCTGTGTATGTTTTTGGGGTGTGTGTATGTTTATGGGCAGATACAGTATGAACTTTCTGGGTGGGAAGGGATCCATAGCTTCTTTCAGCTTCTCACAGGAGTCTGTGACCTGACCCTTCCAAAAGTTAAGACACCCTGGAGACAGTCCTATATATCTTCCAATGATGAGAATCTGTGGTTATTTTCAATAGTATGAGCAGTCCATTGAAAGGAATGGCACAATATCATGTTGCTATCAAAGGATTAGAAGTCAAGTTCAAGGCCAATTGCCAGTATATTGGTGAGGGGGAGAGGGATAACATTTGTGGCATCTGGAATTAAGGTTTTGGGGTTTGGGTCTAGGTTGACCATTTCCTGGCTGTGTGTCCTTGGGGATGTTGTTTAATATCTCTGTGCCTCAATTCTCTCATTCAAATGGGGACAATATTGCCATCCTGGGGTTGTAATGAAGATAGAATAAATCACTCAAGCCTTGGGAGAGTGTCTGGTAAATACTCAGTGAATGGGAACTTTAAAAACCCACTACAAATGTAAACTGTTATTCGGATTACTTAACTGCTCCTCTCCGCAACATCCGCAGAAGAGGCCAAAATAACAATTGAACTCCACCCTGGGAGGTGCCTTATCCTTATTTCATAGATTCACAGACTCTCAGGGCTTGAGTCCTGGCACCTCATCTAGAAGATAAGAACATGAGGCCCCAGAGAAGAGAAGCTCTTGCCTGAGGCCACACAGTGAAAGAGCATCCCCACTAACAGAGCGGGAAGGGAAAGAAGGACCTTTGAAATTATCTGACTCCAACCCATACATTAGAGATAAGAGCAGTAATAATAACAGTAACGTAATGACCACAATGGTAATAAAACCTAATGCTTAATAGAGTTTACTTTGGGTGGTTCAGTCGGTTGAGCGGTTGAGCTTCTGCTTCGGCTCAGGTCATGGTCCCAGGGTCCTGGGATCGAGCCCCGCATCGGGCTCCCTGCTCTGCGGGAGGGCTGCTTCTTCCTCTCCCACTCCCCCACTTGTGTTCCCTCTCTTTCTCTCTTTCTCTCTGTCAAATAAATAAATAAATAATCTTTTTAAAATAGTAATAATAATAAAATATTTTTTAAAAATGAGTTTATTCTGTGCGGGCGCTGTTCTAAGTGCTTGAAATATATTCACTCATTGAGTGCAATCTTTATAACTATCCTATGAGATAGGTAAAGTTGGTACCCCCACTTTACAGATGAGGAAACTGAGGCACAGGGAGTAGGTGGTGGAGTTGGGGTCCTACCCCGGACAATCTAGTTCTGGTGCCTGAGCTCACAGAGGTGAAGGACACTGACATGGTCACAAGCTGATAAGCCCAGACCCGGACATCCTAGTACTTCCTCCAATGTGCACAGGGGTTGCAGTCCTTATAAGCCTGGAGTAGTGAGTGAAAGGGTTTAGGTGTCTCTGCATCTCCTCTGGAGGGTCATGGTGGTAGGGTCCTCAACTCCACATTCCCAGCAGCCCAGGCCTCTTGCACATCCCACTGGGCCAGGCTTGCTCCTGTCACCTACTCTGTGCAACATGCACTCTAGTGTCTTACCTGGACTGACTCATTCAGCGAGCTTTTCCCAGCACCGTTTGCTCTTTAAGTAGGAGTCGTGGCCCAAGAACACAGTAGTAGAGGAGGGAGGACGAGGAATGAGCAAATGGGCAAATGGAACCCAGGGGAGCGATGATGAAACCCAGCAAGGTGTTCCATGGGAGTAGCTTTCAAGGTCCCTGCCAGACTGTGAAGTAGGACAAGAAGGGACCCTCACCCAATCCAGTGCCCTCCCTCTAAACTCCTCCCTCCCCCCATCTCCTGTCTCACCTACCCCATCACTCCCTTGAGATGACCACTGGCCTCATTTATTCTCTGCTTCTCTTGAGCAAAATGGACCCTTAGCAGAGGATCTATCAGTCCTCTACACCTTAGTGAAAATTTTAAGCACTGTGCTCTCCTTCTCAGAGCCTCTGGCCAGAGGTTGTCCTCTCTACAAGCACAATATAAACCACTTATTCTCATTATTCATGGATTCTGTGTGTACAAATTCAACTACTCACTAGAATTTGTTTGTAATCCCCACATCAATTCTTACGGCACTTTCGCACTCATTCAGAGACATGCACAGAGTAGCCAGTAATGAGTACATTCCTAGCTGAGGGCCATCAAGGCAAAGTTCCTCCTTGTTTCAGCTCTTATACTATAAACAAGCGTCCTCTTCTCCATCTATGTAGAGCCACATTTACCCATTCATGCAATTTCTCATGGTGATTTCATTGTTTAAAATGTCCCCACACACACAAGTGTGGTGCTGAAGTGTTGTTAGTGCAAGAACCCTAAGTGCAAAAAGGCTGTGATGTTTCCTACAGGGGAAAAAAGTGTGTTAGGTAAGCTTTGTTCAGGCATGAGTTATGGTGTGCTGGGCTACTAGTTCGATGTTAATGAATCAACAATATATATTCAATATGATGGCTTGAAATAGAAACACACATAAAAAAAGGTTATGTATTGATCAGTTGATGAAAATGTTTGCGACCAGACACTTCCAGAAACCCTGTATTTCCCTTGGGAGCAATGGTTCAGTATTTACCAAATCAGTATTGGCTGCAATGTAATAGAACATAATTACCGCAAATAATGAAGTTCAACTCTGTGCACCCCCGTGTGAGTGTGCGTGTGTGGTATTTGTACATATGTGTATATATCACAAACGTGTGCACATGCACACACACACACACACACACACACACACACACACACACACGTATTCTGTAGAGTCCTAATGGTCTCTTTCTTCCTTTGGATGCCAAAATGCCAAGGTTATAAGCACAAACAGAAGCAAACTAAAACAGTCATTTTATGACTCTATCTACCCTGATGTTTGTCATCTTGTAGGCAAAAACCACCTGGACCATGCACTCATTTTTCTTAGGAGGGCTTCAGGCTTAGATCTCTAATGGTGGCATGTCCTCTGCCGATTCCCACATCCTTGCATTGCTCTTGGTTGGCCTGGGTTCGGAAGACCTGGGTCCTTGTCAGCCCCACACCTCAGAGGCCAGCAGTATCCACCTGAGCAAGTCATTTAAACACATAAGTGCAGTGTGTCAAAGTCATGATTTTCCTCACTTGATCGCTCAGAAGAATAGTGAGTAAAAGTGTTAAATGTAAATGTGAGATGGGGAGGTAAGTGAAGGAGAATGTGGGCTTTGAACTTAGACCTCCTTGGTTTCTATCTTGACTCTGCCATTTACCAGCATTGTGACCTTGAGTAAATTATTCGACTTCTCGGGGATCATTCAAAACAGACTAGGTGGGAGGATGAACAAGGAAGAGAGAGAGGGTATTAGCAATTCTGAGCGCCCATGAGCCAGGATACATGCCTTCAGCATCTACTCTGATCCCAGCTTTGCAGAGGTTCCGAGATCTGTTTTGCCCAAGGTCACAGGTAAGTGCTGGAAGCAGGATTTGAATCAAGGTCAGCAGGTCCTTCCATCATTTGCTTCAGCCTGCCTGGGACACTTGGGAATGCGCTGGTGGAGTCATCTCTTCCCTTGATAAGGCAACCCGCCAACTTCATTGGAGAGTTGATTTGTAAAGAATTTCACAGAGCCCACCCAAAAAACATGTCAGTACTTTGGAGACCAGCACTGACCTTTTCATATAAACTGCCCTTGGCTGGTGGGTTGATCTCACCCTGGGCCTGAAGCCAAGATCGAGGAGATGCAAGACAATGAGGAGAAAAAGAAAACTCTTCCTCCTGGCACTGGGTTTTAAGGACCGTGTGCACCACCACCCCCTACAAGACCTATTTTGTCAAGAGGAACAGAAGCTCAGGAACAGACTGATCTGGAAAGAATCAATTACCTGCTTTTGTGTGCATTCACCACACAACTATTCCATGAAAAGCAGAATATTTTTGAATGGACAGACATTGAAAAGCATAAGGTTTCCCTTTTTTTCTCTTCTCTGTTTCCCTGGTGATGTCTATTGACCCATCTTGGTATTATATATAACAAAGGCCAGAGACATCATCCCCTTGGAAGCCCCTTAGAAAGGCTCACATGTCACATTTTGAGGTGGGAAATGCTCCATGTAGTTTACCACAATCTGATTACTGGCTCCTTATTTTCCTCCCACCCTTAGACAGTCACATCCTCAATGGAGGCCGAGTCAAGCTCCAGCCATCCTTTAAGGTGGATAGTGCTACCATGATGCCCATTTTTCAGATGAGACAAACAGAGATCAAGGAGGCAAAATGATTTGCCCAAGGTTGCACACAGCATGCGGGGGAGGTTGCACGCTCTTTCCACTGGTCCCAGCACCCATGCCAAGAGGAGGGCCATCTCCAGACAGGTCCCTGGGGAACACAGGCTGCATGTCCATGGAGGCCATCCTCTGCCAAAATGTGCAGGTGCAGCCCCTTCTTACCATTGGCAGGGAAGAGGAACAATGTCTGGAAGCAAGCAGCAAGGCTTGCTGAGGTTCCAGCATGGGGCAGCCTCCCTCCGAGCTTCCTGGAAGGAAAACCAGCCACATCTCTGCCTTCTTGGAAGTCTGTCCAAGGGAACAGCTGACTCTGCTGCTCACGGGGCAGGGAGAGGGGGGGCAGCAGCAGGATTGTTTGTGAGGGGAAAGCCAGGGAAGGAGGTAAGCAGAGAATGGACCGTGTGCATGTGCTTGTGCATGTTGCTCATGTGTGCATATGTGTGTGTGTGTGTGTGTTTGGGGCAAGGTGAGCAGATGTCTTAAACACAATTCTCAGCAGTCTCTACTAAGCCTCCGGACAAATGAGATGCTATTGGCAGACCCCATTCTCTTGCTTCAACTCCTGGCCTCCAGGTCCCAGAAACCTCCACAGCAATGCCCCATCCTCTAGGATTGAGGCCAGAAGATGCGAAGGAGGCCATGTGGTGGGGCAGTGAATGCTGTTCAGGCTTTCTCATGTCATGACACAGAAAATGACTCTATATAGGGGATTCAGCAGGGTCCATGGCTGCTGGCAGCTACTGAAAAGGGTCAGAGCCCCCAGCCATCCCAAGGGATAGGGGAACAGAAGCAAGAACACCTACTGAGAAGCTCTGGGTGATAGACCAAGTGCATGCAGCCCTGAAATCACACAGGCCTGAGCTCCTCGACCACCTTGCTGCTCAAAGCAGGCTCTGTGGAAGGACTGGCAGCCTCAGCATCCCTTAGGAATCTCTTCAAAGCAGAGCATGGGCCTGTCCCCAGTCCTGCTGATTCAGATTCAGCGTTGTAAGAAGATACTCGGTGACCCACAGATTCTCTGCACACCCACAGAATGCCAACTCAGATTCCCACCGTGTTCAGGTAGTCCCCAGAACGAGTTGGAGGCCACGTGGGACCCATAAGGACCCAGAGAGGCCAGGCGGGCCCGCATGGGGAAGCACAACTCAGCCCAAATGGGACAAAGCCCTGAGACAGCACGCAGCCTGATCATCTGATTCTTTCATACAAAGCCAATTCTCTGGATCTCTGATAGGAACTCCCCTGATTTTAAAATACTGGCAACTAAGTTTTTATATATTAAAAACACCATGTAGGCCAAATAAAACATACCTGTTGGCCACTGAATGCCCTTGGGGCATCAGTTGGGGGCCTCCAACTTCAGTACGTGAGTGTGGTTATGCCCTCTCTTCCCAGGGGGCTATGGAGTCTCATGGTTAAGGCCATGGAGTATGCAGTAGACACCGTAGTTCAAATCCCAGTTCAGCCACTTCTTTTTATTTATTTATTTTTAAAGATTTTATTTATTTATTTGACAAGAGAGAGTGCTCACAAGCAGGCAGAGAGGCAGGCAGAGAGAAAGAGGAGGAAACAGGCTCCCTGCTGCTGAGCAGAGAGACTGATGTGGGCCTCGATCCCAGGACCCTGAGATCATGACCTGAGCCAAAGGCAGAGGCTTTAACCCACTGAGCCACCCAGGAGCCCTCAGCCACTTCTTATGTATGCTACTTTGGTCAAACACTTAACATGGAGTCTTTGTTTTCTGATCTGTGCATTGGCCCTAATAGATCTCCCTAGTGTTTGTGGGGTTGTCCTGCTGAGTGATTGAAATAATGCACCTGGAAAAATTTGGTTAAGTAAGAGATTGATTCACTCCCTCTAGAACCTAAGTGCTTCCTACAGTTTCAGCTGCTTACAGATCACTTGCAGACCTTACTAAAATGCAGATTCTGATTCACTAGGCCTTGGTGGGGGGCCCACCTGTGAGTCTAACAAGCTCCCAGTTGATATTCGTACTGCTAGTCCCTGTCAACTAGTCATGCTAGTCAGGCCTCCTCAAACTTTTTCTATACAGAGCCAGATGGTAAATATTTTAGGCTTTCAGGCCATATGTCTGTGGCATCTACTCCACTCTGCTCTTGTAGGATGAAAGCAGCCCTAGACAATAAGGAGATGAATGAGTATGGCCCTGTTCCAATACAACTTTATTTATGAACACTGAAATTTCAATTTCATGTGATTTTCACGTGTCACGAAATATCACTCGTTGTTTGATTTTTTTTTTTCCCAACCATATAAAAACTATTCTTAACTCATGGGCTGCATGAAAATTGGCAGTAGCCCTCAGGCTATAGTTTGCAGACCTCTGCTCTGGGGCGTCTTCAAATCTGAACCAAGTCAGCCTCCCCTGCTGGGTTATAAACTTGATGGGTACGCGAGCAGCACCCACCGATTCCACGTCTCTTCCCGGCAAAGGCCAGGCCCCGGAAAGCAGGCCAGGCCCCGACAAGCCCCTTCCTTCATGCTGCACAATGCATGGGGGCCTGGGGAGCTGAGGTGTTGCCTTGCAGAGCTGACATTTGTCAGGGTCCTCCCTTCCCTTCCATTCAATCTCACAGTCACACTGTAACTCTATAAACATGCAAGCAAAAGAATCAGTGACCTGGGAACTCAAGAACAACAGAAGGAGTTTTGATTTATTACAGGGAAGAGCAAAGGAAAGGAACCAACAAACTGATAAGCAGGATAATTAGGCAGTTCCCTAAGCAGTCCATCAAAGACTCCCTGTTCCCATCACTTCCCACCACTTCTTCTGACCCCTGGCAACACATGACCCAAGCCAGCTGGGGTGAGGACATCCTTTGGGCTCTGGGTCTCAGGCTTTGGAAGGACTGGAGGAGGGGCAGAGACTTTGGAAATTTAAGATCAAGAGTTCTCATAGTCATTCAACAAATGCTAATGGATTTGGTGCCCAGCTGTTCTGAGTTGGTGACTCAGTAAATGTTTATTGAATATTTTGGCAAATATTTATGAACATTTGTTATGTGCAAAGAGTAGGCTGGACTCCGGAATAGAAGACTCTTGGTTAAGATCCAAAGGTGAAATTAAAATAACCCTGTATGTTAACTACACTGGAATTAAAATTTTATTTAAAAAAAATAAAGTAAATAAAATTTTAAAAATAAAGAAATAATATTTTTAAGAAATCCCGAGGTGAAAAAAGACATGGTTTCCGAATGCAGGGAATTAGACATAGGCTCACACTAGACTACAGTCTGATGCAGGGCTTGGCAAACTACCACCCACAAGCCAAATCCAACCCCTGACCTGGTCTTGTTAATAAAGTTTTATTGTAACATAGCCCTGTCCATTTGTGTGTATATCATCTATGGCTGCTTTTACACAACATCAGAGTTGAATAGTTTTTATGGCCTGCAAACCTGAAATATTCATTGTTGTACTTTTCACAGAAAATGTTTGCCAATTCCTGGTCTAATGTAACACTTTTCCAAAAATTTGTATTGTACACCACCATAAGTACACATTTTGTTTTGCCAGCTGATTCCCAGATAGTAAATATATATTGTGATAAGTTTGAAAGAATAAAACCTGCCTTTTCTATGTGCAAGTCATTCTATATGTATTGTTCCAGTCTGTCATTTTATAAAATGTTGGTTATGACCCATTAAATTGATTTGATGACCTATTTCAAACCCACAGTTTAAAAAGTCCTGGTGCACTGGAAAACACAGCATGTTTACTCATTCATTTATTCAAGAAATATTTATGGAGTGCCTTCTACATGCCAAGGACTATTCAGGACGCTGGAGATGCAGTAATGAACACCACAGAGTCCCTGTCCTCATAGAATTTACATCCAAAAATCTTTAAAAAAAAAAAAAAAATGGCGGCGCCTGGGTGGCTCAGTTGGTTAAGCCACTGCCTTCGGCTCAGGTCATGATCCCGGAGACCTGGGGATCGAGTCCCACATCAGGCTCCCTGCTCGGCGGGAAGCCTGCTTCTCCCTCTCTCCCTCCCCCTGCTTGTGTTCCCTCTCTGGCTGTGTTTCTCGCTGTCAAATAAATAAAATCTTAAAAAGAATTTACATCCAGTGGGGGGAGGCAGACGAAGAAAGAATAAACAAATAACTGTGATATGTCAGTGATGAGAAGGACTCTGAGGACAAAAAAAATAGTATGAGGGACATAGTGTGATGGGAATATGAATAAGGAAGCCTTTCTGTGAGTCGACATGTGGAGGAAGGAAAGAATAAATATGTGAACATATGGAGGAGGAATATGACTGTGATGGAAGAGCACATACTAAGACCCTGAGGCAGGACCTTTGTGTGGTCCAGGAACAGACAGAGGGCCCGCAGGCCTACAATGAGTGCTTGAGGTGACAAGTGACAGGAAAGAAGGCCAGGATGCTGGGGAGAGGTGATAGAAGATCATGTAGACAGCTGACCGCAATCCAAGCTGAATGAAGCAAACCTTACAGCAGAAATACTAGCCCAGTGCTAAGAAGGGAGTCCAGATAAACTGAATGAAGGCAGAGTGGGAAATTAATTAAGTCGTGATAGAGAGAAATATCAGGGAGGAGTGGGAGCATCTTCATGGGGTACCAGGGAGACTTTCCGGGAGGCAGGAGCTTTAGATGCATCTCAAACAATAGGGAACAATAGGGACACATGCTGGGTATGGCTGAGAAAAGCTTTCCAGGCAGCAGGAGACACACACACACACACACACACACACACACACACACACACACACACATACACACACACACACACACACACACACACGGCATAAAGGCCCAAGAGAGCATCACAAGCTGTGAGGTATGGTGGGGACGGTGGTTGTCAGGCTTTGCAGCACCATAGAAGCACCCAGAAAGCTCTGAAGTTATACCCCTGCCTGGGGCCCACCCCCAGAAACTCTGTTGTGATTGGCTGGCAGAGGGCCTGGGCACTGGCATATTTTGGTCCCAGGTGATGCTAATGTGAAGCCAGTATTCCAGAGTGCTGGGCCAGAGTGAGACCTGGAAGGGTAGGTGAGGCTGGGGAGGGGATGGGGGGGAGGGGACAGGGCCAGATCCTAGATGCACTTTACATTGCACTCTACAATTTGCACTTCCTCTTCTAGCTAAGAGAGAGAGAGAGGGAGAGAGCCACTGGTGGCCTGGAAGCAAAGAATGAGCACGTGTGGATTCATAACGCAACAGTGTGAGAACAGAGAGGAGTGGGGGGCCGAGGGGGAGATTAGCGCCCCCTCGAATCCATTAGGAAGAAATCGTGCAGTGCAGAGAAGAAATCAGAGTTTGAACTAGGTAGGAACCAAGGCAGTGAGCAATGAGATAAGGACATCATCAAGGGATATGAGATAAGAAGAATTAGAACTCAGTGAGCAACTGGCTGCTGGGGCAGGAGAAGAAAATTGAGAACATGATGACTCCATTCCCTGAAATGTGAAATCAGCAAGAACAGGCCTGACAGGAAGATAATCAGCTCAGTTTTCAACATTCTGAGTGTGAGGTACCCGTGGAAACGAACAACTGTAAGAACAATCATGACCCACTCATTGAGGCCTCGCAAGATGCCAGGCCCTGCTTTTATGTTTGCGTCATGCATCATTTCACAAAAGCTCCCTAAGGTGGTCAGTGTGATGTTCTTCATTTTGCAGGAGGAAACACTGAAGCTCAGAGAAGCTAGGCCGGTGGGAAAAGGGTGTTATCTGTGATTGTGGGCACATGCCACTTTGCACTGAGCTGGGTGCATGGGGCACACCCAGAAGACGTCACTCTAGCCAGTCCTCTTCTCTCTACCACAGGAAGGAAACACGGGTCAAGTCTGCATAGAAGGGGAGCCAGTCGTATTTTGGAGCCCTGTGTATATATAGACGTGTATATAAATGCTTTCATGTGTATATATATCGCTAGACCCATACCCAGTCTGCTGCTGCTCTTTATTTTTGGCTCTTTAATTAGGCATCTGAGTTGCTTCTTAATCTTGCTCAATCTCAAGCTCTACCTCACACCCACCCCATAATTATTTTATTTTTTACATTTCTTCTTCTGAAGTTAAACTCTGTTTACTCACATTTGTTCTGTTCTGCAAGGGAAATTGTGTGGCTGGCCATGCGGCCAGAGAAGGTTTTTTTTCTTGTGGAGAGAAGGGGAACTTTATTTACTTTTTTAATATAGCTCCTCTCGCCTGTTCCAATGCCAAATAAACAAAGCTGCTATTCATTTCAGCATCTCTCCATCTCTGTTGTGCCCAGAGTCATTTTATCAGCAGAGTCTCTTGGGCTGTCTCTCCGTGAGCCTGGAACAGCAAATAAGAATGTTCTCAAAATGTGCTGTGAAAATAGAATCCCATTTAATGAGGCCACCGAGAGCAAGGCTATTGCCTTCTTGGTAAGGGCAAGAGCAAACATTATGTTTAAAGTCGTGGTTGGAAAATGCTGTGGCCTCAGCAAAAAACCTATCACTATTTTGTGACTCAGGGACAAACATCTGAGACAGCTGGAAGGATAACTTAGAATCAGGTCACCCCTCTCCCAAAGACCCCATCCTCATGCCTGGGACCCCCAGATGATATGTCTGCCATGCCCTGCTCATCCAGCTAGCACCCCTCTATATCATCCCTGTGTCTCTTTCATGAACCCCTAGTATCAGGTTGATGGCCTGGAGCCCAAACTTTCAACTAGGGCTTCCTCACTAGTGACCTGTCCTTGTTCTTTGGTCCTGAGCCTTCTGTCCAATGGATGATAAAAACACTCAATATATAAAACATATCCCTGTGGAGCCAGTAAGATTAAGGGAAGAGATCTAGAGTCCCAGCCAACTGGTCTCTTTGCATGGGTCCATCTCCCAAAGATGGTCCCCCCCCAAAGCTTCTCCGTGGTGTCCAATTTGAAAACCACTCCCTTAGGTCAAAAGAGTGCCCCGTGACCATTAATTCATTCATTTATCCATTCAGAAAATAGTTCCCAAACATCTACTATGTGCAAGGAGCAAAGGATACAGTAGTGAGTCTAAGAGACAAGTCCCCACTCTTTCAGAGCTTTATATTTTTGTGGGGGACATAGGCAAATACAAGATAATTTGAGACCATGATAAATGAAGAACCAAGCCAGGATGATGTAATAGAGTATGACCAGGGAGTGGAAGAGCTGTTTTAGATGAGATGATCAAAAGAGGCCTCTCTGAGGAGGTGACAACAGAACAGACACGATGAGAAGGAGCCAACTATGTGACGATCTGCAAAAAGGGCTTTGCTGGCAGAGGGAGTACAAAGACCCAAGGCAGCCCCTATTTCTGCAAGTTCTAGGAACTGAAAGAGTCAGGAGGCAGGTGACAGGAGATGAGGTCAGACAGGTCAGCAGGGCCAAAGCATGTTGGCTCTTATAGACGCAGGCATGGGTTGACTTCAGATGCTTCTGGCACCCACCGTGATGGTGATGTGGTTCCCCGCTGAGATAAAGAGATTTAGACACATTCCTTTGTCCTACTGCAAAGATGCTGGATGAGGGCCCAAGAGTCCTAACTTGGAAAATCCCTTTCATACCTTCCAGGTTTTCCTTTCTTCCTTTTCCTTTCCAGAAGCTACACCATTAGAAGCGACCTCATCCCTCTGGGGGCCTTCAGTTTTCTCTTCTGTAATGTAAGTTGACTGGGAGACATCAGAACCCTCCTTTTCCAGTGAAATCCTACATGGAGCTTGAAATTATGACAGACACAAAAGTAGTACTGCATTAGCTATAATTTTATTCTGTAACTTTTAATTTAAAACATTTATCAACATATTCATCGGAGAACACTGAAGGTCTTCCGATGAACTTGATCTATATCAGCCTCAGTGCCCAAATTACCTTTATGTTTTGTGTCCTTGCTGAGTACAGTTTTGAGAAAATCACCAGCATTTTACCAGCTTGCTCTGCAATCTCAGGTGACTTTCCAAATAAACCAAGACACAGAAGAAGAAGTTCTACTCGAAGCACTCCACAAAACACAATTGCCCAGGCAGCCCAAGTAAATGTATATTAAACACTCAAGTGTGCTTTTTGCATGCTTTAAAACCAAGATTTTAAATATTTTATTTTAACAAAACAGTAATCCAACGTTTATTGCAACAATCCAGATCCTTCCATGGACACTGAAAAATAGCCAGTATGAGTCAGCTCCAGGACATCACTGCTCCCAGTGCTCACACATAGTTGGCGTTTCTGAGTAGAGCCTCCTTGAATGCCATCACCCCAAAATAGACACCAAGGTAGACACCTACAGTGAGATGCATGACTCTGAGGCCTTGGGCTAAAGCCAGGGAAGAGCAGTTAGAGTAGAGTGGAGAGCAAAGGGAGCTAGAGTGCTAAAGTCTAGGAGCTAGTTTATTGTCAGAAATGATCTGAGGGTGACCCCAGGGAAAGGCAGGGTGACCCTCCTTAAGTCAAGTCCTCCCAAACTCACCTGCACTTAGTACATTTGAAATCATACATTGAGATATCTCCTCCTTGGGACTCATCCTTCTAGACTTGGCTAAAGCAACTTCTCTTTGAAGCCTTCTCTGTCTTGCTCAAGCATGATGACTTCTGTCCTTCCGTCTTCCTTTGAGCCAGCTCTAAACCTGATACAGCTCTCTCTCATTGAACCATGTTGCTATCTTACAGTCCATGTTCTAGGCTAGACCTTGAAGGCAGAAACCTTGATTGGAGCCCTAATCATGGGGCCTGCTATTTTCATGAATTTACTCAGTAAATCTTAATTGAGCCCCTTCCATATGCAAAGCTGTGTTCTGGGCACTCGCAGTGTTCTTTCAGTGGAGAAAAATCGAAGTCCTTACCTCTATGAGTGGGAACACTCAATATACACAGAGTTATTTTCTCAGAGCCCCCTATGATCACTGCTCTTAGGAACAGTAGGAGAGGAGGGATTTCATTTATTTTATTCTAACCCCAGCATGGAACTGATGTATACATAAGATCATGCTTCATACTCTTTTTTTTAATAGCCTTTATTTTTTAGAGCAGTTTCAAATTCATAGCCAAAGAGAGCAGAAGGTACAGATTTCCCATATACCTTCTTTCCCCACCCATGCATAGTTTCTTCCACTATCAGCATCCCCCACCAGAGTGGTACATTTGTTACAATTGGTGAATTTTATTCAGCGCTAAAAAGAAATGAGCTATCAAGCCATGAAAAGACATGGAAGAAACATCAATGCATATTACTAAGTGAAAGAAGCCAATCTGGTAAGGCTGCATATTATATGATTCCAACTAGCTGACATTCTGTAAAAGGCAGAACTATAGAGACAGTAAAAAGATCATGGCATCAGGGGCTAGGGCAAGGAAGGGAAGAATAAGCAGAGCACAGAGGATTTTTAAGGTAGCGAAGTTTTCTGTATGATTATGTAATGATGGATACATATCATTATGCATTTGCCAAAACCTATAGAGTGAATCAACCAATTAGTAAGCTCTAATATAAACTGTGGACTCTGGGTAATAATGATACATCATTGTAGCTTTATAGTCTTTTGATTTTATTTTTTATGATGACTTCAGGATATCTGAACACCTATTAATGTACCATTCTCATGGTACATACATATGCTGATTACATATGCTGATTCCATATTTATCTATTGGAACCTCAAAATATTTTAAGCTGAGTTGTTTCACAGGTTATGCAGCTCTGGCAAGAAAATGAGTAGTTGGGGTGAACTTGAAATTCCTGGAGACAGGATGAGAAAAAGGCCCAAGGCTCTGCCCACCAGCCATCAGGGCCTTGTAGGAATCCCAGCTTCTAGGATGGGGAAAGCTCACTGATTAGCCCAGGACCAGCCATTCTCACTGCTCACTGGTTATTCTGGGTTTCAGAGGAAAGAAGACAAAGGTTAAGAGAAGAAAATATAATGATAGGATGAGCTGGTGGAGAAGGGAATATAGGGGTGGGCGTGGGAGCAGAGGTTTGTTCCTACACAGACTAAAAATAACAAATTCTAGGAGAACTAAAAGGACCTCATAGTCTTCTCCCTGCAGCACCATGCCCTAAAGATAGGGGACTGAGGTCATGATTTATAACAACCCTACAGGTAATGGGTTCTGTTCTATTCAACATTTTAAAAACAATCTTTCCACACACATGCTCCTCTCTTTACTCAAATAAATGTATTTTTAAATGACATTTTATATGACTATCACAAATTATGAGTTTTATGGGCCAGATCATTTTCCTAATACATATTGAAATAAATAGCTGTTAAAACTTCAGTGTTCATCTGTGAACCCTCTAAGTCATCCTGTGGACCACCAGTGTCATGCACACGACCCTGTGATATAACTAGTAGAGAAAGTCAGCACCCCTGGCGCTGAACAGACTTGGAGCCAGTCTTGGTCCTTGATTTATGAGCAACCATGGGCAAGTCACGTGTTCCTCCCTGGGTGCCCACTATTCATCTGTAAAATCAAAGAGTTGACCAGGAGCAATCTGGGTGGCTCAGTCGATTAAGCATCTGCCTTCAGCTCAGGTCAGGATCTCAAGGTCCTGGGATTGAGCCCTGTGTCGGCTGGCTCCCTGCTCAGCAGGGAGTCTGCTTCACTTTTTCCCACTGCCCCTCTTGCCACTTGTACTCTCTCTCTCTCTCTCTCTCTCTCTCTCTCTCTCTCAAATAAATAAATATAATCCTTAAAAAATTTTTTTAATTAAAAAAATAAAATAAAGAGTTGACCAGATGCCATCTTCAGTCCCCTCACACTCTGAGGCTCTGCATTGTTCATTCTAGAAGGGAGAGTCATGGGCGGTGGCACACCCATGATGGAGTTCTCAGCACCCCGCACCCTCCCACCTTCTGAAGATTCTCCCCATCACCCTGTGAATCGGCGCTTTCCCCACTGCAAGGCCCATCTGCATGGGAGACAAGCCTGCACAGATCCAACGCCCAAATTAAAATTAAGTTGTTAAATTAGAAGAAAAACACTCCAGTTTTACCAAATCTCAGCACAGCCCTCTTACCTGCTTTAAATTTGGTGAAGTGAGCGATGCCCTTTCCCTGTGAGGCACATCCCAGCCCACACAAAAGGAATCTCTTGTTTTTGAAAAATGTTTACAATGACCTTTAATATCTCAATCTTTCCCAAGGGAGCCAGACAGACAAGGAGTCTAACCATTCCCAGGCAGCACCCCTACACTCAGCAGCCTCCTGAGTCTGGCTGTTCCCAAGCCCTCCAGGAAAGTCAGCAGGTTTCAAACCCTCCCTAAAAGGGCAGCATGTGGAGGGAGGGGAGTTAAATACCATGGGCAATTGACTGCAGAATCTGCATGTAAGCAAAATTCGCTACAGCCTCAGGTACTTATCAAGCCTTCAGCACAGCCCCTAGCAAAGCCTCTTTCTAGAAGGCTGTCAGGGAGACCTCCACACCCAGAAAATAAGAGTCGCCAGGTCCAGAAAGGTAAAGACATCGCTTGAATTCTATTCCTATGTCTCAGATTTTATGAAATCTCCAGATACGATATTACCCAGAAAAGTACTTAGAGTTAATACAAGGCTTCTATAGCCATTGCTTTGTGCCAGGCTCTGCTGAAATTGTGTACATTGTTGATTTCACGAAATTTTTGTAGTAACTCTGTGAGGCATGTATTATTATAAACCCCATTTTACAGATGAGCAAATGGGAGTTTAGGGAATACAAGAAACTTTCCAAGATCACACAGCTAGTAAATGGTAAAGCCTGATTCCCAGACCCAGGTTTGAAGCAATACCTTCTATGTGTGGGTCATTTTGCATTTTTTAGTACTCTATGCATGTCATATAAACCATTAGAAAAATGGATAGATTATAGGTTAATAGAGTAGACAGATAGGTATAGATATATAATTTCTAATCCTCCCAATCTTTTGAGGATGGATATAGGTATTATTGCCTCCATTTTACACATGAGGAAATCAAGTCCCAGAAAGATTTAAGAACTTGTTCCGGGTCATGGCATTTATAAGTGCCTAAGCCAGGATTTGAACCTACATCAGCCTGACCCTTTAGTTTGGGCTTTCACTATTCTGTCTGCAGAACTTCATCTGATTTTTCTAATGGCTGTATGACTTCCGTAAGAAAAGAAAAAAAGTGTGGTATAGTAGAGCCTGGATCCCATCATATGAAATTCTACAAACCTGGCCTTCAGCTTCAGGAGGTCCCTAAAAATTCAATCAATGCACAGCCCTATGTACATCTTCTATCACTTTCTGGTTTGTGTCTTTCAAAGCACTTGCACACTAGCTGATTCCCACCTGTTTATTACCTATCTGTCTATACATCTATCGAACCACCTCTTTATCTGCTTATACAAAACACATTCTTTACCTCCCCAACTAAAATAATCCCTTGCATCTCTCTTATTATGATTGTATTCCAGTGCCTAGCACAATGCCCTCCATAAGTATTTTTGGGCTAAGTAAATGAGCACATGCTCAGAATGAAATGACTATTAAACACCCCAAGTGGTATAGAGCCCTATGGGAGTTCAGAGGGGAAAGGAGAAACCCCTATGAGTTGGAGTGGATCAGAAAGACTTCCTGGAAGAGGAGGTGGATTTTAGGGCTTTAATGGGTGAATAGGTACTACACGGAGGAGCAAGGAGAGCATTCCAGGAAGGAAAGAAACGAGAGCAGAAGCGCAGAGTGAGCAGGCTGGCCATCATCTAAGACCCTGTGGTAGAAGTGCCTCAGAGCAGCTAGAAGCAAAGTCTGACAAGGCTTCTGCCCTGGGAGCCCCAGAGAGACCCTCACTGCCTTGCCTTCAGTGAGGAGCTTGGATCATCCAGAGGACTTTATTTACCTATGGCTGTCTAGTCCCCTCTAGAACTGGGGATCATCCTCATTCGTGAGCTTACCCCCACCACACATCCATCTGTGAATTAAATGGTCATGGCTCTGGCCCAAACCAGGGTTGGCAAAGGAGGAAGGAGGGAACAGGGAACCCATGGCAGCAAGGGGCTCAACAAACCTGTTCTTCCTGGAGCTTTATCAGTTTGGGAACATGGAGAAATAAAAGCAGCAGGCTCTGGGCCCAGAGTTTATGATTGTATTCCAGTGCCTAGCCCAGGGCCCAGCCCACTCACTGGCTATGTGACCTCAAGCCTCTCACCTATCTTCTCTATAGCTCATCAGTCCCATTGGGGGATGGTAATCACTGCCTCTATGACTGTAGGATCAGTACTCACTGTCCAGAGCAGCCACCTGCTCCCCCGGTCACACAGTGGGCCACGTTAATGCCACACGTGAAATGTTCACCTGCGGTACATCCCAATTTGATGTCAATCACACTGAAGCCCAACCCCTAACACTCTTCTTTCCCTCCTGTGTTAACCAACTGAGCGTGTGGAGAGAACCATTCCCATCAGACACATCTAATTCCAAAGACTTAGGTACAGAAAATAAGAGCATAATATAGCTCATTCCTAATTTTTTATGAAAATGATACATGGAAATTATAAAAATATTTACACATTAAGTTAAATAAAATATGTTCTTAAAATTAATTTCATCAGCTTTTTTTTTTCCCTTTTAGTGTGGCTACTAGAAAAATCTAGAATTACTCATGTGGCTCTGGGGACAGCAATGCCTCAGACAGTCATGTCCACTCCCGTGGCCCCACCGGTATCACAGGGCCACCCGCCAAAGCCATTCAGCATAGTGATAAGGAGTGGAGACCAAGAGCTCACAGCTGGGTTTGAATCACAGTTCTGCCACTTACTAGCTAAATCACTTTGGGCAATTTCCTTAGAACAGTGCCTATGTATGCAAGGCACTTGATAAAGTTATTTCTTCTCACAGAGAGGCAACCCTATGCGGTAGCTATAGCTGAGAGCACTAAAACCCAGATCCTGGACACGTGTCCTCCTTTGCTCGCTAGCCATGCTGCCTTGCAATTACTCAACCCTCCCGCGTCTTGGGTTCCCCATCTGCAACATGGCGGGAGTCCCAGTGTGAAGGACGCCCAGCCTTGGCTGCTGGGTGGTCAGCATTCAGCAGTGGGTTCCGTGGTTTGGCGCCCTCACGGCCCCTCCCATCCATGGCGTGGATCTCCTATATCTCCCGCTTCCTTTTCCTTCCTGCTGCCTCAGGTCAGCTCTGCCTCTCTCCCAGTCTCATCTCCAGCAATCACTGTCTAATTGATGTTCAGCCTCCTGCCTGGTCCCTCCCGTCCATTTTCCACTGCCGCTGCTAAAGAGGCTATCCTGAATCCTAGAACTGGCCACATCACTCCTCGCTTGAAACCCAGCTGTGGCTCCGTGTTGTCCACAGTTAAAGCCTGCAAGATCCACCAGGGTCTACCAGACCCTCCAGGTCCTCTCTTGGCACAGACCACCCCCCCCCCCAACTCACACCCAGCGCTCTGGCCACACCCAGCCTCTCTCCAAATCCCAAACATTGCAGGCTGTTTCAGGCCTCTCTGCCTTTCCCTCCTTCTTTTATCTTTCATGAGTGCCCCACACTCGTGTCAGACCCAACACCACACTCAGCTCAAGTTCAAGAGTTTCCTGAATTTGTCCCCAACTCCTTGGGGGATGTGACATCCCTCTAAGACTTTGTGCCATGCTGTGCTCATATAGAATTCTGCTGTCCCATGGGGAGCCTGGGTGCCACAGTTGGTTAAGCATCTGACTTTTGGTGTCGGCTTAGGTTGTGATCTCAGGTACATGACATCGAGTCCTGAGGTGGGCACCGCACTCAACATGGGGTCTGCTTAAAATTCTTTCTCTCTCTCCCTCTGCCCCTCCCCCACCCCCACACTCTCTCTCTCTGAAATAAATCTTAAAAAAAAAAATTCTGGGGCGCCTGGGTGGTTCAGTTGGTTAAGCGACTGCCTTCAGCTCAGGTCATGATCCTGGAGACCCGGGATCGAGTTCCACATCGGGCGGGCTCCCTGCTCGGCGGGAAGCCTGCTTCTCCCTCTCTCACTCCCCCTGCTTGTGTTCCCTCTCTTGCTGTGTTTCTCTCTGTCAAATAAATAAATAAAATCTTAAAAAAAAAAAATTCTGTTACCCTATCCGCAGCCCACTAACGTACTTTCAGTTGGTATGCCTGACTTCCCTTATACACCATGAGAGTCTTACAAATAATGGTGATAATAATGAATTTCTTGAGCGCCCTGTGGATTTGAGCGCCCAGCCCCGCCTGAGGACTAAACACGGTTAACTTACTCCTCTTACCTAGAGCACCTCTGAGTTTGGTATTAATAATCATCTTACAGTTCAGCAAGCTAGAAGACAAAGACATGGAGTAAACTCCCCAAGTATTTGGGGAACCAGAGTTCAAAGCCAAGTGATCTCGCTTCAGAGACCACACTCTTCAATGTATTTTTTTAATTGAGATATAACTGATATATAACACTGTGTCAGCTTAAGGCATATAACATGTTGATTTCATACATTTATGTACTGCAATATAATTGCTACCACAGGATAGCTAAAACCTCCAGCACATCCCATAATTAGCATTTCTCTTTTGTGGTGAGAACATTTAAGATCTACTCTTCGCAACTTTGAAGTACCTAGTACAGTATTGTTGACTATAATCACTCTGCCGTGCATTAAATCTCCAGAAATTATTCATCTTCTAGTTGCATATGTGGACCCTCGAGCAACATCTCTCCAGTTACCCACACCACCCCCAGACCCTGGTAATCACCTTCTATGCTCTATTTCCTCTTATGAGTTCAGCTTTTTAAGATTCTATGTATAAGAGAGATCATCCTGTATTTGTCTTTCTCTGACTTTCTCTTACTTAACATAATACCCTCAAGGTCCATCCATGTTGTCACAAAGGGCAGGATGTCCTTCTTTCTCCTAGCTGAATAATGCTCATGTGTGCACATGCACCTAAAACATCTTTATCCATGCATCCAAGGATGGACACTTCGGTTGTTTCCATATATTGGTTATGGTGAATAATGCTACCCTCGGTTTGCTTTTTATTTTTTCTTTCATGAGATATAGTGGTAGTGGCCAGGCTGATTTGCTTTTATAACCTAAGCTAGCATGGTTAATTTTTGAAGCCAGAAGTTCAGAGAGGGAAAGTTACTTGCCCAAGGTTACGCGGGAGGTCTCTTGTTGACCAGAAGTGGAGTCTGAGCCTTGTGACCCTCAGTGTTCTTTTCTTATTTTTTGTTTGGTCCCATGTCCTTGCCACGAAAGCCCAGGCTGAGGTCCCTGGAAGGTCCCTGGGCACTCGCCTGCAGACCTGGCGGAAGCAGTGAAATGTCCACAGTGAGACCAGAGAATAAGCACAGCCAAGGGAGCACCTGCATTGTTTGCTTGGCTTGGTGTGTTTTCATTACAAACAATCTGGAATCTGATACCGCCTGGGAGGCATGAAGGCTTCCTTTCATCTCCTGCAGGGCAGAAGAGAGAGCAGGCTGGAGCTGAGAAGTGCTGACAGGGAGGCAGAACGGGTCAAGTCCAGGGTTGGGGCACTCCCTGTGGAAGCCCAGACAGAGGGGGTGCCCAGCAGAGACCCCCCCAGGGGAGGGCGGGGGGACGGGTTCTCTGTCAGGACCTGTCACTGAGTGGGGGGGGCATCATTTCATGGTGAGTAATGCCCCTCCAAGCCAACTGAGATGGGGCCTTGCCTGAAGGTTGAGTCCTCAGGCCCCAAAAGAAAGATTTACTAAGGACCATGTTGGGCAAAAAAAAAAAATCAGATCTTGAAGGGCTGTGTGAGAGAGAGGGCCCTGCTCCCCTCTCCTCAGCCACAAAGCCAGGCAAGCAAGGAAGGTGGGAAACGGCAGGAGGTTCCAGCCAGGCCAGCGGAGGTTCCAGCAAACTTTTATAAAACCACTGGTAATGGGGCTATTGGTTATTCATTGTGCAGGTTCTCTTAGGAGAAACCACTGATTAAATGCCTTTCAGAATTAAGTGTTAGGGGACCAAAAAAAGTTGTCTTTTTGACAGAACTGGCGCCCTTTCCTTTGTCAGATATAGGATCTTTGGGTCTAAGACTACAAGAAGCGTTAAACGCCATTGACCTGCCCCATGCTTGAGTTTGCTCCTACAACCTGTCAGCCATGATGAAGGCTCTGTGTGAGGTACTGGCATACAGTAGGGAATTGGGAAAATAAAATGTAACACCTTAGTACAAATAAAAACATCAAAGAATGTGGCTTAGGTGTGCAGGCAATGGGTTTCTCATTCCTGAACCCCAGAATTGAACTTACCATACATCAAATATAGACAGTGTGGGGCTTCCTCAGGCTTCCCCGCATTGGGGCCTGATCTGGAAAGCATATACGCTGGGAAGCAGAGCAGATTACATGCTGTTTGTAGGAAAGACAGCTCTCAAAGAGAAAGAAAAGGAGAATGTGCTGGGCTACTTAACTACATTTGCCCCATTTCTTCTCCAAACCCTCTGATTGGAGTATGTCACTCCCTCTGAGGAGGAGTGAATGAATGACCAGGGGCAGACAGGCCAGGGGTGTCAATCCCCCCAAATGGAAAGAGACTTGGAAAGGACTTTGGAAATAAGAGATTTCCCCCAATAGCTTTTGCCCAACCTAAAATTATTCTGCTCTGAAGAAAAAGACTCAGGAGCCCCAGGTCCCTGCAGAGTGAAAATTTCGGCCTCAGACAAGAGCCTTGGTAAGCATACCTGCCCACCAACACACCCATCAGCCAGCAAAGCAGGTACGGGTGGCCTGTAGCCAGCCACCCTGTATCAGTATCATTTTGGCTGCGAGTAACAGAAAATTCCACCTCAATCTGGCTGAAGCACTCTGAAGACCTGGGGATTAGCATCTTGGTGAAGTCCTCAAGGTCCTAGGCTCCTTCTGTCTCTGTTGGACAGCCTCGGGCTCAGCTTCATTCTTGGACATTTCCCCTATGCTGTGCAGGCTGCCTGTGGCATTCTGGGTTATATGTTTCATGCTTCCCTGCTCATATCCATCGTGGAGTAAGGTGTTCTCTTGCATCTGATTGGGACCATTTATTCGCATGTCAGTCTCTGGGCCCCAGAGAGAGGAATGCTGTGTTCTGAGTGACTTAAGGTAATCAGTATGTACATTTTGTTTTGGGAGTTGGTTCAGTTCCTCGAAAGCTCAGAGCTGGGTGGAGGGGATAGACACCTACAGAAAACTGGAATTCTAGTAGGATGGAGGAAGTAGGGAAATGGATGGTGGGGAAAATCTGAGGTGGGGATTTGATCCAGGGTGTTTACAGGGGTCTGCTCTGAGAACATTCTGCACCTGGGAATACCAACTTCAGAAGTGAGGGAAGTAGGATGGGGGGAGGATGAACTAAAGGTGGTTACAAGAGGGACCCTCAGTTGATCCCACGGGGAGTCCTAGAGCTGAGAGTTCAGAGTTCTCACACCTCATGGCAAGAAAGCTGGGCCTTTGGACTCCTGCACCAATCAGTCATCATACATGGACTGCCCTAGGGATGTGGTATAAACTTGGGCAGGGCCCTGCCCCCTTATTTGAAGGCAATTCCTGGAGAGCCAGCCAACCATGAACCATCAGCTGCCACCATACCAGACAGCTGAGGGAATGAGCATTTCGGTTCTGCTAGGGTTGGGGAAGATCCAGGTGGCACACCACAGCCTCCGCTGTGGAAGGCAGCAACCACCTCGGAGGACCTGTCTTGGCCTGGCTTCTATCCCTCCTGGGAAGCCAAGATGGCGTCCCAGGATGACATGACAGTTCCTCCCTGATGCTCCCCACTCTGAACACCCCAGGCTTCCCCTCAGCAGCCACAGGAGAGAATTGAACATGAACGTGCTTTGTAAACCACAGAAGCACAAGAAATTCTGAGTTTCTGGAACGCTTTCTTATGATTCTTATCCTATTTGATTTCAGTGAGTTGTTTTGGTTTGCCCCTTTCCTCAGCTACGTTCATGCCCATGCCACTCATGGCGCCTGGCATGGAGGAGGCATGAGTGGGCAAGAGAGAAGTTGTGAGTCTGTGTTTGGTGAAGTCAGGCAGAAAGCAAGATAGGGAGGAGAGAGGGGGAGAGAATAGGAGGAAAAGGCCTAGAGTCACCTTAAGGATGAAGAGAGAGGTGATAAGTGATTATGTGTCCCCTTGGTGACCACCCAGACTTATCCTCTGGACAGGAGTTAAGAGTTCTGTTTGGCTTTCCAACCAGGATGGTGCTGCAGAGAACACTCAGGCTCCCCTGGTTCTCCTACCCCCTGGCCATGCCTCGCTTAGTGCCCTCTGCTAGTTCCCACTGATGTCACTGACCTCTAACCTCTGGGTCCCCCTCCATAGGCTGTTTCACTTCGTTCCATGGCTTTCTGTACCACCTGCACATCCGTGACTCCCAAAATTAAATCCCCAGGCAGGTCTTCCCTTCTGAACTCCAGACTTGTTTGTAGAAATGTCCACCAGGATGTCTGACAGTGGACATAATTATAATTGGGCACTTGGGTTTTCCACAGCCTTTTCCATTTGAGAAGGGAGCAAAGGGAGAGAGGGAGGATCTGTTTCCAGCTGCTCCAACCAAAACCGTTGAAGCCATTCTTCAGTCCTGCATTTTTCTGGCATCCTACCCATCAGCAAATCCTTTCCAGTCTGCCTCCAAACCCATTCTAGAATCTACTGCCCTGGTTCAAGCCACTGTCATCACTCACCTATATTATTAAAGCAGCTTTTCAACAGGTCTCTTGTCCTTTTAGTCCTTGTTTTGGTCTCATAGCAAAGTGATCCTTTTAAACCATAAGTCAGATCATGTCATTTCCCTACCCAAAACCCTCCCTGGCTCCCCATGTCATTCAACGTAAAAACAGAAGTCCTCCTGTTGACTGTGACACCCTACATGACTTGCATCCCTTCCACACCACCCTGACCTCCATCCCTGGCTCTGGCCTCAGCTCACTTGGCTATAAGCACACTTGTCTCCCTGGGACTCATCAAGTACACATAGTCTTGGTGTTTGCTCTCCTGCATCCAGGGGAATCCTAGGACTCATTCCTTCACCTCCTTCAGGCCTCTGCTCAATGCCACCTTAATAGGGAGGACTCACAAAACCCATGTATGAAATAACATCCCCACCCTAACCTCCCCTAAGGCCTACCCACCTTAGCCTATTTTCCCCGTAACACTTGTTTCCACTTAAGATGTCATGGATTTGTCTATTAATTTCTCATCCAACCCTGCTATTGTATCCCTGGTGCCTGCAAGAGCGCCTGGCTTATGGTAAGGGCTCCATAAACACTTGTCAAATGAATGGCTGGGTTTTGGAATCAGACAGACTTTGGTTAGATCTCAGCTGTTCCATGTGCCAGCCCTGGGCCCTGCAGCCAATTACATAACTTTGCTGGGCCACAGTTTTATCATGTGTGAAATGGGAAAACAATTATACTTACTGCATAGGATTGTAATGAAGACTAACTGAATTAATCTGTGGTTGTCAGAATAGCACCTGGCACATAAAAAGCACTCATTAAAGGGAGCTGTCATTGCCAATCATTGTTACTACAATCATCGTTATTATGTATTCGCAAGATGAGACACACGGCCCCAGCCCAGTGCCCCACCCCAGCCCCCCAGCCTCTTCTTTCTAGCCAGAGGTGGAGCGGCTCATTCAGGCGCTGGCAGCCTGCCCTGTGACTCAGCCCTGAGCCTCGGTGACTCCGGGGTCCCCTGGCATGGGCTGCCTTGGCCAAGAGGCCCTCAGGTTGAATCATCAGGGCCATGATTCCAACTAGGGGATACCTTGGCTGTGGAGTTTGGCTGGTACAGCTCACCCTCCCTGGGTCCTTCCAGGAAGAGCCTGGGCACCTGCCCCATTGTGCTCTCAGAAACTGTAGTTGGCCAGCCCAAGTCCATCTGTCAGTAGAACTTAAAAAAGAGCCAGATGAAGATAAGTGGAGAAAAGAAAAAAGTCACTTCAATCCTTTGCCATTAAAAAGGGCAGGGCAGTATCATGAGCAGATCATAGGGCTGTGAACTCATCAGGCCTGAATGTGAGTCTCCATCCCTCCACTGACTGCTCGGGGGCTCTTGGATAAGTTGTTCACTTCTCTGAACCTCATCTGTGAAATGAGGAGGACAGCATCTCCCTCTCAAGTTACTGAGAGGATACACAGTGGACATTGGTTGTCTTCAAGTCTCAAATCCTTCATGAACATGTTTCAGTAACTTTTGTAGAAGAAGAGGAGGAATTCTCTATTTCTCCATTTTCCTCTTAACTCCGCATTCCCCCGCTCCCTGCAGGAAGGGGTGGGGAAAATCCGATGTGTCCTTCCTTCCTTCTTTTTTTTTTTTTTTTAAGATTTTATTTATTTATTTGACAGAGAGAGAGATCACAAATAGGCAGAAAGGCAGGCAGAGAAAGAGGAGGAAGCAGGCTCCCTGCTGAGCAGAGAGCCCGATATGGGACTCGATCCAAAAACCCTGAGATCATGACCTGAGCCAAAGGCAGAGGCTTAACCCTCTTAGCCACCCAGATGCCCCCCTTCTTTTTTTTTAAGATTTTACTTTTATTTATTTGAAAGAGAGTGGACTCATGGGCAGGTGGGGGAGGGGCCGAGGGAAAGGGATGACCAGACTCTGCCCCACACGGGTCTCAATCCCAGGAGCCTGAATCATGACCTGAACCCAAATCAAGAGTCAGACGCTTAACCAATTGAGCCATCCAGGTGCCCCCTTCTTTCATTCAAGAGCTCTTTATTGAGCACCTGCTGCATACCAGGTGCTGTGTTAGGCACTCAGTATAGAAGTCATGAGCTAATAAGAGAGGCAGATAGTATATAAATGTGCATATAATACCCAATTATAAAAAAGAAAGAAAGAAAACAGTGGAACTATCAGAGAAACTGAGGCAGTTCCATTAAGACAAGGAGAAGAATGGCAGTGAACCAGCCACAGGAGCCACACAAGGGAAGAAACTTTGGGGAGAGAGAAGAGCTTATGCAAAAGCCCTGAGGCAGGAAGCATTTAGGAAGTGCAGGAGACCCTGTGTCAGAGGTCACAGGCCAGCATTGAGTGACAGATGTGGCAGGAAAAGGGGCCAAGTGAACACAGGCGCACCTTCTGAATTTCCCTTCCCTGGTGGCTCACAGCCTTGCAGGGCCTGCTCCCACTGCCTCGAACCGGCACCTTGTAAAGCTTTTCTGGTCTTCTAGTGGTTTACAGAGACGGCTCTGATGCGGCTACACCATGGCCAGAAGCCCGTAGGGTTGTTTTTCCAGCTTAAATAAGATATCACACGTAACCTCTGTAATGCCTCTGACACAGAGTTCATGCTCAAAACAGATAAGAGCTCTTGGGGAAAAAAGTGTGGAAATATTAAGATATGTGAAGCTCCACAACCATCTAACTGTGAATTGTTATAGTATCATTTCAGAAAGAAGACAGAACACTGAATTTAAACATATCCTTCTCCCCAAGATCATTACAGAGGAAGTTGGGTGGACTCCATCTCCTCATCTGGGAACCCTTCCCTGCCCACCCACCCTGCAGGCCTCAGGGTCCCTCTGCTGCTTGCCGAGGACAGCCTCCTGTTGAATGGTCTGTCCCTATATCTGTCTCTTCCATGGGCTGTGAGCTTCTCGATGGTGGCAATGGGGCCTTAATCAGGCCTTGGATGATATTTTATTTTATTTCAGGTATGCTTAAGGACTTTCCTTTAATCCAGCCCTTGGATGATATTTTATTTTATTTCAGGTATGCTTAAGGACTTTCCTTTAAAAAAAAGATTTTATTTATTTATTTGTCAGAGAGTGAGTACAAGCAGGGGGGCAGCAGGCAGAAAGAGAGGGAGAAGCAGACTCCCCGCTGAGCAGTGCACCCAATGTAGGACTCGATCCCGGGATTCTGGGATCACAGCCCGAGCCGAAGGCAGACACTTAACCGACTACCACCTACGTGCCCCTACGGACTTCTCTAAATACCGAGTTGATTCTCAACCACCTTTGCACTAAGAACATGATCCTTTTGAACACTACACCATCTTAAAAGTGTAATATCCTTTTAATTTTCCTAAAGCGTGGCCTGGTTTGAAGTAAAGATTTGTTCACTGGAGACTTCCGCCCCCGTGGCTTTCTCAGACCTCCGTTTTCCATGAGGAGCAGGCAGGCTCTTTGCCAGGGCGATTGCGCCAGAGACGTGTGTTCTTTACTGCTGGGGACAATGCCAAAAGTAATAACATTAGGCCCACGGGTCCCAAACCCTGCGTTCGGCTGCCCTGGGGGTGGCATGGTATATTTTGAATTTTCAAGGGAAGAGCAGTTCTAGACATCTGTCAGACACCATGCCGATTGCTAAACGAGGTAGTTCGTGATTTCAACATCATATTATGACATGTTCCTTTCAGTGACATCACATCTTTTCAAAACTGGGGTTTTGGTGCCGGTGCGCTAAAAATTAAGCAAGTACCCCATGAAAATCAGTGTGGAACAGGAAGCAAGGGTGATGTTGTCCCATCCTATTCCTCACACATATCGCATTAGTAAGTAATTGTACTTATTTGAAGGGAAATAAATACACGATGCATATTTTTTTCAGTTATAAGTTATTAGGACATAAGTACTTCATAAGCTGTTTCGCTGTAAGTGCTAAGGTAGATGAAACTGCTCAGTATTTCTTTTGGCCTCGAAATGCTGTAAAATAATTCCTAAGACGGGAGCCATGAACCCAAGAAAGTCCAGGAACTTCTCCATTTGGTTAGAGCAACTCCCACTTACCTCGTTCAGGATTTCCATGCTGACCTCAGGAATGAATTCCGAGTTACACTGTAACAATGACTTGAGATTAACTACGTACAGTATAGGATGTATACTTAGTCTTGCCTGGAGAGTCTATGAGCTGCAAGACTGGTAAAAAATTACTAGGAGGGAAAACAGAGATGTAGCCCATCCCTCTTCACCCCAACTAACTAGTTTCTTTATGAGCGAATACGGCTCTGGAATGAGCTGGATGTGTGCCTTCCGGTTATGAAAACAGAAAAACAAGGGGCCAGGGTCATGGTTTAATATCTCAAGCTAGGAGTGGCCTGAACCTCCAGCTGGCCCTACGAACTAATTCCTGCCAGAGAGACCACAGAGCAAGTGCTCTGAAGCTATAGTTATTATTGTTGGTAGCCATCCTCCCAGCTTTTAGCTGATTCGTAAATAACCTGGTTCAGTAAATTGCCTCATGCAGTTTGTTATCTTTGTTTGGAAAAAACAAGTTTGTCTGGGTCATCGTGCCAGGAGAGAGCATGCTCCACACTGGGCTTTCTATGGGAACTTGACGGAGATGGGTGTGGCTGGGGTGAGCCACTGGTCACACTTGCCTGAAATGTTTCCTAGGCTATTCAAATAGGGCAGTGGACTTCTGTCGCTCATGGGTCTCTGTATTGGGTGGATTCCAGGCCATTTTCTGGGGAAGATCTTGGCCCCATTCTCCGTGCTCATCTGTATAGGGAGATAGGGTTGCCCCTGTTCAAGCATGAAATGCTGTTCGCCCTCAGCTTCCATGAAAAGGTATTAAGGCTCAATTATCTGATGTTTGAGAGTCTCTTGTCTGTAGGTACAATGAGCCTCAGGGCCATTGTCCCTGCTTTTTCCTCCTGCCTAGATCTCTGCACTCAGATGTTAACTAAAATGGGCCTTTTGCTCACTCTTCCAGCAAATATTTATTGAGTTCCTCCTGTGTACCAAGCACTATTCTGGGTGTTCAGGGTATAAGAGGGGATAACAGTTAACATTTACTGAATGCCTGTGATGAGCCAAGCCTGCTTCCAGACCATTTACATGTAGTAGCTTATTTAATGCTCAACAACAATTCAGTGACATGCAATAGTAATCCAGCAAGTTATCCACATTTGATGTGGAGTGGCTCCATTACATCATCAAGCAACGTAACATTTTTCTGATAGGGAAAGTGAGACACAGAGAGACTAAGTAACTTCCCCCAAGGTCCCACAGCTCATAGGTGACAGATCTGGGATTTGAGCTTACATTCTTAAATACTGTTATATTGTTTCTCTAACAAGACACAGAAGACCCCTAGTCTTGTTGGCTTACATTTTTGTGGAGGAGAGAGACAGTAGGTACACTAGCAGATAAGTAATTTCAGATAGTCAAAGATGGTAGGAAAAGAAGTAGTAATAATAAACCAGGATCATTCAGTAGAGACTTCAAAGAGTGGGCAAGGAAGGATGACTACTTTACATCACGTAGTTGGAAAAACCTCCACTAAGGGGTCATCTGGGCTGAGACCTGAAGAAGCAGGCCATGGAGAGGGATTTAGGAAAATTGTTCCAATCAGAGGGAATAGTAAGTCTAGAGTCAGTGAGGCAGGGACATGTTTAGCCAAGTGCGAAAGAGAGGTAAGAAGGACCTAGATCACACAAGGTCATGCTTTGTGACCTTGGCTGCACACAGCTGCCTGGGAGGCTTCTAAAAATACTGATGCCTTGGCCCACACCCCCAGAGATGCTAAGGAAATCAGTCCAAGGTTTGGCTTCGACAAGAGGAATTTTAAAAGAAAATGGTTCCAGTGGTCTGATGGGGTATGATGGTGGCTTGAACCAGGCGAGTCGCCCTTCAGGCATTGCTTCTTCTGTCCGTGATTGGCTCAAGCCTGGTGTCTCTGCCACCCCACTGGTGGTTTTTAGGAAGTGCTCGCCTGGAGCACTGGAGAGACCGAAGTCTGGGGTGCTGAGCTGTGGTGTCCTGGGAATGCATCAGCCCCAGCACAGCAGCCCTGCATTGCTGCTCAGACACTCATCAGTCTTGTCCTGCTGATGCTCTTACCAGATGTAGCAAGAGGAATAGTGGCTGGCACAACTTTTTCCAATGAAAGCATCCCTTCAAAATCTCCAATCTCCAGCCAGCCGACCTTGCTATTTATATCAGTGTGGGTGAGTCTACCTGTTCTTGGCCACAGTAGTCTGTGTCACAACCTACTTTGGAAGGTGATACGTTTGTCTTCTTGCTTCAGCTGTCGCCAAAACAGCACACTTGTCAGGGTTGTCCAAAGAAACAGAAGCAATAGGAAATATATAGATTGAGATAAAGAGATTTGTTTTAAGGACTTGGTTCACGTGATTATTGGAGTTAGGCAAGTCCCAAATCTTCAGAGTAGGCTGGTAGGCTGAAGACACTGAATTTTGATCTACTCAGCCTTCAACTGATTGGGTGAGGCCCACTCAGATAACAGAGGGCAATCTGCTTTACTCAAAAGTCCAGTGATTTAAATGTAAGTCTCAACCAAAACCCCTCACAGAAACATCCAGAATACTATTTGGCCAAATATCTGAGCACCATGGTCCAGCCAATATGACACATAAAATTAACCATCACAGACAGGAAGAGACTCATTTTACATCCTCTTACAATATTATATTGATAGAATATTTCCAGAAGAGTACAAAGAAATCTTTTCACCAGGGGGCTTGAGGTTTAGAGTAAAAGACATACTTATTTTTTCCCAGACTTTATTTTTATATTTTTGACTTTTTGTTGTTGTTGTGTGTGTATGTAATCATTTTTCAAATAAAAAGAAACTATAACAAATGGATCAAAGTGATCACTGGATTGCATTTATTTGCCATCTGCAAAACTGCTTTCTCTGTGGTGCCTTGGTGGATCAGTCATTAAGCATCAACCTTGAGCTCAGGGCATGGTCTCAGAGTCCTGGGATTGAGTCCTGCATGGGGCTTCATGCTGGGCGGGAAGCCTGCTTCTCCCTCTCTCACTCTCCCTGCTTGTGTTCCCTCTCTGGCTCTGTTTCTCTCTGCCAAATAAATAAATAAAATCTTTAACAACAACAACAACAACAACAACAACAACAAAAACTGCTTCAAATCTTAACAAGATGACATGAGAGGAGTCTGGGTGGCTCAATTAAGTGTCTGCCTTCAACTCAGGTCATGATCCCAGGGTCCTGGATCGGGGCCTGCATTGGGCTCCCTGCTCAGTGAGGAGTCTGCTTCTCCCTCTCCCTCTACCTGCTGTTCCTCCTGCTTGTGGTCTATCTCTCTGTGTCAAATGAATAAATAAAATCTTTTTTTTTTTTTTAAAGGAGGGGTGCCTGGGTGGCTCAGTTGGTTAAGCGACTGCTTTCGGCTCAGGTCATGATCCTGGAGACCTGGGATCGAGCCCCACATTGGGCTTCCTGCTTGATGGGAAGCCTGCTTCTCCCTCTTTCAGTCCCTCTGCTTGTGTTCCCTCTCTGGCTGTGTTTCTCTCTGTCAAATAAATAAATAAAATCTTTAAAAAAAAAAAAAAAGGAGATTGACACAAGTATATGAGCTAAGGGGTATTATAAGAAACATCAGGGGCGCCTGGGTGGCTCAGTTGGTTGGGCGACTGCCTTCGGCTCAGGTCGTGATCCTGGAGACCGGGGATCGAGTCCCACATCGGGCTCCCTGCTCGGCGGGAAGCCTGCTTCTCCTTCTCTCACTTCCTCTGCTTGTGTTCCCTCTCTGGCTGTGTTTCTCTCTGTCAAATAAATAAATAAAATATTTAAAAAAAAAAAAAAAGAAACATCAAGCATCAGAAAGCATTGTTGGCCTCTGTTACACATCACTGTCCTCTATAAGAGGAGTCCAGAAGATGTCACAAGATTTAATTCCAAGAATGGTTGTTGGGCACCTGAGTGGCTCAGCTGGTTGTCTGACTCCTGATTTCAGCTCAGGTCATGATCTCAGCTTTGTGAGATTGAGCCCTGAATCAGGCTCCATGCTCAGCAGGGAGTCCGCTTGAGATTCTCTCTCTCTTCCTCTCCCTCTGCCCTTCTCCCTGATCATGCCGATGTATACTCCCTCTCTCCCTCTTTCAAAAAAAAGAATGATTGTAATTCTCTTAGGTACCTAGTTGCCTTTCCTCTTAGGAAGACTGAATTGTGTTACTGACCAAAGTTTCCTGCAATGAACACAACGAAATGGGGTCACACTCCTAGACAGATATTACCAAATGGGTGTTTAACCTCATTTGAAGCACAGTTTTACATTCTCAGTCTTATTTGTCTTTCTCTTTTTGTCCTGCTTTTATTAAAACATTTTATTATGAAAATATATGCAACAGAAGAAAAAAAAACAGTTAAGTGTATCTCTAAGTACCAATCACCCAACTTCAACCGTTATTCACTGATGGTCAGTTTTGTTCTACATATTCCTTCACACTTACTCTCAAACACCATTGGACATTTTTCATTTTTTAAGAGGAAATACAATTCTCATTGTATAAAATTCATCCCTCTAAAGTGTACAGTTCAATAATTTCCAAGCATATTCTCAAGGTGGAGCAAACACCATTACTTAATTCCAAGGTATGTTTATCACCCCATACCCAGCAGAAGTAATTCCCCATCCTCCTTTCACCTCAGTTCCTGGAAACCCTTTATCTACTTTCTGTCTCTATGGATCACCAGATTATTTTAAAGCAAATCTCAGATATCACATAATTTTACCTATTAATCTTTCAGTATGTATTTATAATACATAAGGTCTCTTTTTTTTCCTTAACATGGACAAATACCAGTAGGATACAAAAAATTAATAATAAGTCTTTAATATTGTCTAATACATAGGCAGTGTTCAGTAGTCTCCTCTTAATTGGTCATTCTCACTGTAGCCAAACAAGGCCTTCAACACGGTTGGTACAACATGAGTATTTTTGGATCTATAAGAGTTCCTTTTCCTGTGGTTAGTTGGTTAGTCACTTATTAGAAGCGAGGGGAAGGTAATGTCCTTGTCGAGTTTTCTATAGTCTGAATTTAGCTGATGACAGAACCATGGTGTTCTCTTACAGCCTATATGTTGTATAAACTGGTGGTTGAATATAGAGACTTGATGTGATTCAGATTCTGGATTTGGGGAAGAATACTTTCCAGCTGGTATGGGTGTTTCCCTTGCACATCTGTAGATATAGTCATGTCTGCCTGTCTTTTGGAATTTAAGACTGATATGTGAATTCAGGTGCTATCTGCATGATCCACACATTTGGAAGTTCCCCATCAGCCTTTCCCAAAGGTCTTGCATTGATCACTGTTGCCTAGATCCGTCATTGCATTAAGGAAATAGTTGCAGAAGGATGCCGTCCTAGGTCTCTTACTCCTTCTGCTTTAATTAGCTGTAATCAATCTAAAAAGAACTTTTCCTCACCAATTTGGGTGATTATACAGGAGGTAGATATTGTAGCTACAAGATGAATAATTATGTAAATAACTATATAAAAAGTGTTTATTCATGGTTCAGCATCAACAAAGAATCACAATGATTATTTAATTAAAGGGAACCAACTTTTACTGAATACCTAGAAGGTGCCAGACTCTTGCTAAGTAGGTACTTTGACATGTATTATAATTTCATTTAAAAATCATAATAATCTAGGGCACTTGAGTGGCTCAGTCAGTTAAGCATCCAAATCTTGATTTCAGCTCAGGTCATGATCTTAGGGTCATGAGATCAAGCTCCACAGTTGGGGTCCATGCTCAACAGGGAGTCTGCTTGAGATTCTCTCTCTCCTTCTCCTTCTGCCCCCCTACTTGTGTGCATGCTCTCTCTCCCTCTCTCGTAAATAAATAAATAAATAAATAAATAAATAAATAAATAAAACCATTTTTAAAAATAATAATAATCTTACAAGGCAGTTGTTATCTCACGTAACAGATAAGAAAACTAGAACTTTGAGAAGTGACTTAAATCACGTCAAATGGCTGGAATTAGGTTTAGCACAGGGGCACAAAAATCATGATTGACATAAAGCTGAGAGGGGTAGTTAACAGGTTAGATGACAGAGTCAATATTGGAAGATAAAGGGCCAGATGAAAACATGAGAGCTTTAAATTTACAGGAGGAAATGTAAAGTCCTGCTATGGGACTGAATGCACTCAGGTCCGCACATAGAAAGATGTGAATTATCAGGATCTTGTGTTTCAAAATGACCTGGAGACATTAGCTTAGAGTGAGCTCCATATGGATCTTAGAAAAACTACCATCGTATTAAGCCGCGTTAATGACTAGGCCCAAACCTCCATTTGGATTAAAATCATAAATCTTTTTCTCCCTATTGCATCCCTAGCCTCCAGCATAATATCTGGAAAAACAGTCAGTAATTATCTGAATACAATGGGTACTCACTACATACCTGGCAATACTTAGATATATTTATTCAATCATTAACCAAATCTATTGGGTGCTTCTTGCTCCTTGAATGCTGTTTTCAGTGCTTGAAATCCCACAGCGGTCTTGCAGAGCCTCCCTTCTAATAGAATGGTAAGGAAGAGAGACAACAAACAGATAGATAATGGTGTGAAGTGGGGTGGGAGGGAGTGCCATGGAGGAAAAATTAAGCTGGGTACTGTAGATGAAGAGTGCCAGGTGGGAGGAGTTGCGGCACATCTGGGGGTCAAGGAAGACTGCCCTGAACAGAGACCTGAATGAAGTGAGGGAGTGGGCCACACAGACAAGAAACAGCTAGTGCAAAGGCCCTGGAGCAGAAGTCTGCCTGATGTACATTAGCCAGATGTATTGCACCTCGAAGGTGACAGTCTTCTCCAATCTCAGCTGGTGAAACCGTATCTGGAGCCAGGTGTGATTCCGGGCACCACATAGTTTAGGAGATTGTCAAACGAGAGCATTTCAAGGTAGGAGAGGGTCTGAAACTTGCTCATGTTAGGGTGGGTTAAAGAAAAGAGTGACTTAGGCATACCTGGCTGACTCTGCTCAAGGGTATGAAGAGTAGACACAAGGCTGAGGTTCTGAGAATTCCCTTTTGTGATCGATAACTGGGACCAATCATTCACTCTGGGTGTAATGTACAGCAGAACAAGTTCCCCAAAGGGAAATTAACTTCCTTGCCCAGTAGTGAGCCCCCTGTTCCTGGAGGTGTTTAAACAAATGCAGACAATCTACCAAAGGTTGAGAAAATGACTCTCCCATCTCAGGCTGGAATAGGAGACCTCTGAGGTGAATCCCATCAAGGAGATTCAGAACTGTACCCTGACCCCTCTCTCTTCCTTCTCTCCCTTCCTGCCCTCTCTGTCTCTATGCTTCAACCTTGCTCACCCTCAGGACGAAGCAGACGCATGCACACAAACACACAAGAGCAGGTAGAACAGAGTAGGGGAGAAGGAGAGAAGACAAGGATGGCAGCAAAAGAGGGGAAGAAGAGACAGGGAAAGGAGAGGAAGAGAGAGGGAGGCAGGGACATGGGAGTCAGGCTTCAGAGTAAGGGAGTCCATGGTGACCCCACTGCAGGTCCCCAGAGCAGCAAATGGGTAATCTTGAATCACAGCTCATTTAGGGCTTCCTGTTTTCAGTTTGTCTCTGTGAACATTTGGAGGGGTTTCCAGCTAGTAAATAAAGTGGACTGCCAAGACTCCGTCTCCAGGCCAGCAACTACTTCATCCCTGCGGCTGCCCGGTCTCAGTGCCCCCTGACCCCGCTGATCCTTTTGCCTGAGGACCATACCAGAGTCCCCTCCATCACACAACACACCCCTGTCCACTTCCCTACAGTTACTGATTTGATCAGGTTCTCACGATAGAAAGATAAACCTCTGAGAGCACAGAATCCAGTCTGAGCAGTTACAGAAAAATTCACCTTGTGAAAAACAAGTTTTCAGGAGACATTTTCTTTGCCTTTTTCCAAACTCCTGTATTCTTCCTCCCATTCCCCTACCCCCTCCCAAGTTACAAGTATATCTTTATCCAGTCTCCTTAATTCAATCCTGGGTGCATTTGTGGCAGACACCTGTGTTATGACTTGTGGGGGAGACTTGTTGTCTGACCTCAAGAAGCTGACCATCCCATGGGAGGAAGACATCGGTGGAGCTGGGCTTTATTTGAAGGCCCTCTATAAGGAAAAGAACTTAAATTGCCAGGGAAATAGCCAGGGCTTGTCCTGGGGCTTCAGAAGAGTCCATATATAAGAAACCGGGATTATATCCTCACTCTTGGAAAGGTCAGGGTGAGCACCCCAACCCCAAACCACCCAGAAAAGGTGCACAAGAAGAGGCTGGGCTGACCACTAATAAACTCACTAATTAATTCATTAAATGTCTATGTTCACACTGTCTCTCTTTGCTTTCTTTTTTCTATCCTGTGAAGAGATTGATGCATGCATGATGTATTCAACAACTATTTACTTAGGGGTCCTATAATAACTGGGACAAAGTTCAGCTGTATAACAAAAGACCTAAGGTGGCTTAAATAAGCCAGGACTTTCTCTCTCCCACTGAGTGGTCCCGGTGAAAGCAGCCCAGGGCTCACACGGAACTTCCTTGGTTTTAAGGACCCAGGCTCCTTCTATCTTGTTGATCATGCATTCCTGGGGTATTGCCCCTCAGCCACAAGGTCAAAAATGGTCTACACTCCAGCTAGTAGGAAGAGCAGTAGACTTCCCCTTCCCTAGTAAGCCTGGAAGTTTGCACTCCACTTCTGCTTGCAGAAGTGAAAAACCTGGTCACATGGGCACACACAAGGGCCTGGGAGATGGGGGAGTGTGACATTTATTCTGTGGGAGGTCATGTGCCCCCAGAACAGGGTGCTTTATGTCTGTAGAAGAGAATGGACATTGTGGAGAGCTAGAAGTGTCCAAGACATCCTGTCTGTATGCTATGAAGTGCAGAAGAAGTTCTGGTCTTTTCCAGAGCCACCCAGGGACAAAACTGAATTAGACAAGCTTCCCCCCCATACTACCACCCATTCTTTCATTGTGGTGACTCTAACTCTTTCCACGAGACCCAAAATGTTGGCTGAAGATGAAACACTCTGACCATTATAGGGGAAGTTGGAGGAAGGGGAGGCAACAAAGTGAAAGAGTTGGCAGGCAAAAAGAGAACCAGAAGAGAGTAGTGGTGTAGAAACCAAGTTTCAAAAGCTCAGCAATTTCAGATGTCACAGAATGCATAACAGGATGCCGAGCAAAAGAACGCTATCAGATTTGCCAGGGAGGAGGTGAGAGGTGACCTTTGCAAAATCAGTTTCAGTGGATTGGTGGGAGCAACATTCGAGGACCGTGGATTTAGGGATGAGTGGGAAAGGAGGAGGTAGAGACAGAGAGCAAGGAGTACATGGGATATTGAAAAGCAGGGACAGTTTGAGGAGAATGGAGGACCCATGATCATGTTGACCCAAAGGATAAAGAACCAACAGAGAACAAAAGACAAAAAATACAAGACAGAATATAGTTTGACTGCTTTAACAAAGACTAAAATAACAATGACAAACAAGATTAAAGTCCCTTTCTTCTCATGCAAGAGTTTGAACATGCATAGGGCGGATTGGGGACCCCATGGTGTTGGGGATCCAGATTCCATTCACCTTATTACTCAGCCATCCTCAGCATGTGGCTTCCATCCTGTGGTTTGAGATCCTAGCCAGGTGGAAGAGGGAAACGAGACCAGAAAGATTCCCTTTGTGGTAAAGGCACCACCCAGAGGTTGCGCATACCAGATTCCGAGACTTAGCCACATCTATCTAGTAGCGAGACTGGAACAAAGCCATCTTTAGCTGAGAGACTACATGCCCAGATAAAACTCAAGGGTACTATTTCTGAAAGAGGACAGGGCAGTGAGCAGTCTTAGAAGACCTAGAACAAAGGGCAGGTTCAGCCATGAGTGGGAGGAGGCACACTGCCACCTAGAAGATGAAGTGGGAAAGCTGAAGATCTTGGAAAGGGATGGCAAATAAGGAACTCTTGGTTGGTGACTTTTATTTTCTCTGCAAAGTAGGACTCAGCATCATTGCTGAGAGCTGGGACTCTTACAGAGCCAAGAAGAGAGGTGTGCCAAGCCTCACTCCCCATCATTGTTTCCCATCTGTTAGGGTGGAACAGCAGGCGTGCACTTGTAGATACCCTAAAGATGGTTTGGAGAACAGCTGTGCTCTTAGAGTCCTGAGCTTCCTTCCCAGCTCTGTGCTTAGCTGCCCTATGGCCTTGGACAAGGCAAGAAATATGTTTCTGCAACTGTTAAATGACCATAGTAATGCCCGCACTGCTCACCTCGCAATCCTGTTTTATGTCTAATGAGAGAGCTGTGAAGCTTCTTTGTAAGACGTGAGTTTGGAAGTGCACATCTTCCTGCAGGGATGGAGTGGTCAGGGCACTGGTGAGGCTCTAAGGGATACAGGAGAGGACGCGGAAAGACTATAAGGACTGGACAGACTCCCACACAAGCTCCTCAGCACCAGCCAACTCCCCCCAGGGGATCTGGGCACTGGGCCCCTCTAGTCCAACATCAGATTCCTCTGCTGTCTAGGTGAGAGTGAAGGGGAGGAGGGAGCACTCCCAGCTGGACACAGCTGGTGGCAGTCAACTTTTCTGTCTTGAGGTCATGGTCACAGAGTCTTGGCGTCATCCCCTGCATTTGGCATTGGAAGTTCTCTTGGGACCTCTCCTTGACCCCAAGGCACCACTTCATGTTCTTCGCCTCAGCCCAGTAAATAGTATGAGTTTCTCCCCCAGGCCTTGGGTTGAGCACAACCAGCCTTGTCCACTGTATATGCATATGTGTGCCTGCACACACACACTGCTCGCACACACAAGCACAACATACAACACACCACATGTATAACATATAACACACATATGCCACACACATGGGCTACCCGCTACACACGTCCCCCAACAAACTGCACATACATGCAACTCACATGTACACACCCAACACATACATACCACACACACATTTACATATACTCCCTCTTTTCCACCTGCCTCTACTCCATATCACATGCAACCCACCATACAACCCACCATGCAACCCGCCATGCAACTACTTATGGAATTTCTTTTTAATTCAGTTAGCCAACATATAGTACATCATTAGTTTTTGATGTAGTGTTCAATGATTTGTCAGTTGCTTATAACACCCAGTGCACAGAGGATTTTTCTAAAACACAAATTAGGCTACTTTCTTGTTTAACTCCTCCACTTCTTCTAGTGGTTTTCCAGAGCCTTCAAGCTAACATTCTAGCCCCTTACCAAAGCAATTGAGGTCCCCCAAGATCTGTTCCCTGACAACCCAATTCAACATCCCTCATCCTCCATCCCCATCAACCAGTCTGAACCACTTGCATATTTTCTGTGCCCACGTAGCTCATCTGCCTCTGCTTTGCCCATCTCTTCTATCCTCCAAAGAAATTCCCTAGCTAAAATTGTACTTATTCTTCCAAACCCTGCCATAGCTCTCCTATTCTGTAAAGATTCTCTTGACATCACCAATGGAATATTCCCTTCCTCATCAACGGGTATGTAGTGGAATGATTGTTTCCTAAGTCCATCTCCCCTGCTAGGCAGGTGACTTTCTCAAGGTCACTACATATATAGAACCACTGGGTCCTGGCATTGGATAAGTGCTCCATGAATGCTGGTGGGCTGGCACTCACCCCCTGATCCTCCCACACAGATCAAAGTAGAAAACCAGCATGACTACCAGGACATCACCAGCATGGTGGCTATGGCCAAAACCTACGCCACCACTGAGGCCTTCATTGACTCCAAGTACGACATCCGCATCCAGAAAATCGGATCCAACTACAAGGCTTACATGTGAGTCCCTCGGCAGGGGCTGGGTTGCTGGGAGGGAGGGTGGGTGGAGAGTGTAGGAAGAACAGAGATTTGAGATGCTGACCCAGCCCTGTCCCCTCCACCACAGGGCAGAGAGCCTTCAGCACCTCATTATTCTTCCTTTATGTCCACTTAACTGCCTTTCTTCTCTGGTCAGCATGACTAAGTGCTGATGCTTTCTCACAGCTTATCTGGGGGTAGAAATCTGTCTACACAAAGGCTGTTCCTCCCAGAGGAAGAAAGATACTTGACACATTTGGGCGGGACTTCAAGTATCTGTTGATACTTTCTATGAGATGTATATCATAGGAGATGTATATCAAGAGATGTATATCTATGAGATATATATCCTAGGAGACCAGATGAAAGAAAAACTTGGGGACAGATCAAGGAGGGCCTTGAATGCCTTGCTGAGGGTTTTGGGTTCTATTCCATTCTCTTCTGAGCAGAAAAGTGCCATGATCTGACCTGTATTTATAAAAAGCTGGCTCTGGAGCCATGGGCTGCAGAGGGGTTTCTCTGGAACTAGTAAGACCAATCAAGAGATGATATCAGATTTCTCCAGCTGCAAGCAACAGAAACCACACCTGGCTGCTTTGATGGAGTTTTCAAAAGGGAATTTATTAGAAAACCATGAACGGGACGCCTGGGTGGTTCAGTGGGTTAAAGCGTCTGCCTTCGGCTCAGGTCATGAACCCAGGGTCCTTGGATCGAGGCCCGAGTTGGGCTCTCTGCTCAGTGGGGAGCCTGTTTCCTCCACTCTCTCTGCCTGCCTCTCTGCCTACTTGTGATCTCTCTCTGTGTCAAGTAAATAAATAAAATCTTTAAAAAAAAAGAAAGAAAGAAAGAAAACCATGAACGATCAGAAACCCTAAAAACAAACAAAACTTCCCAACTGTCAATTTCAGAACTATTAGGATCCAAGGCAGCTGCAGGAATCTCGATGGCCAGAGCAACAGACAATCTCATGGCACCCCCATTGGAAAATGAATCTGCCCAAGTCATTTTCAATGCTTAACTCAAGGTTGTGATTCCATGGAAACAGTGCTGATTAATCCAACTTGGATCACAGGCTCACCGGTTAGAGAAGGGCAGAAGACCAGTATGGAGAGTCCTACCAAGATGATATACAATTTGGGCAGGATCAGCCACCAGTGGGAATAGAGGTGAGGTGACAAAGGGAAGGGGAATGAATGCCAGAAAATCCAACACACATTCAGCCCAGGGGTGGTTCTGGCAGAGCATGACTCACACTTGAGCTGCTGCAGTCATGAGGACGGGACTTCTTGAAAAGGTGGGAGGTCTTATCTGCTCCAAGGCCTCTCTGTGTCTCACTTTGGAATGTTGTTGTTGGTTCTCCTTGAAATGACAAGACCCTGGAGAGCTTGTACCAGTACCTGGTTGCCAAGCATTCCTGGAGCCCTGGCTGTGTGCATGGCTCCCCATCCAAGGGCTGCCATGGTGGGCATGGAATAGTTGGAAATCTCTTTGTGTGCTTTTGCACTCTGGAGCCTGTGCTCTAGGTCAGAGTCAGTAAACCACTTCCCACAGGCTAAATCCAGCTGCCACCTGTTTCTGTAAATAAAGTTTTATTGACCACAGCCAGACACATCCATTTGTGCATTATCTCGGGTTGCTTCTGCACTACCTGGATTGCCTAGACTAGGGCTCAGTAGACTTTTTCCATAAAGGACCAGATGGCCCTTTTAGGCTTTGTGGGCCCCACAGTCTTCATTGCAACTACTCCACTCTGCCATTGCCTGGGAAGACGGAGAAGAGGCAGGCCCCTTCTTTCAAGATGAAAGGCAGACTTTCTTTAGACTTGACCTCTAAGGAAAGATTCCAAGGAAAGGGATAGAGCTGGTTCTCAAGGAAGACTTCTGCCCTGTCTTGCCAATTACTCTCTGCCACCCATGAGCCAGGCCAGACCTGTCAAGGCTCTCAGATTCCCTCATGATGATAAGATCAGCTCTTCCCTGCCCTTTCTGGGTTGGGGAACATTCCAGTGCAGCAGTCCGGTGCATTCCTGAGATCTCCACCATCCGTCATGATATCATTTCCCTCCCCTCCTCATTGTTCGTGTTTCCACTTGACATTGACGACACCTTGTCCCAGTTTCTCTTCTTGAAGATTAGCTCATTGCCGCATTCTTTATGCTGAGCCTTTGTGCCCTGGCAGCTCCAGCTTGTCATTAGTTATGGCTTTTTCTAGACCCTCTGTTGGCCCCTGTCCGAGGGAGGGGGGTTCATGTCTGACTTCAGTGTAGAGCATCGTCTCCGCCCCCTGACCATTCAATCCCCCTTCTGGCCCAATTCCTGCCCTGCACTCAGGCCTCTGTGGTGTTGCTACTGGGGTGTCACTGTTACTCGGGCCTTAGCAGATGGAGCTCAGAAATACATGGGTGTACCTTAACCCATGCATGCATACGTATCTGTAATTATTTCTATATATATCCAGCTCTATCTAAAGCTAAAGAGGGTTCATATTGACGTCTCTGACTTTCCTCTAGTACCACATTATTCATTTCAGCCTTCCCAGATTGCTTATCTATAACTTCCCACTCCAACAGGGAAAATCCTGGCCCTACCAGATGCCATCCATTTACTTCAGTTCAGTCCCAGTCCAAGTATAGAACCATGAACGTGGAGCCCCGTGGGAAAGAGCTTTACCCACTACAGTGCAGTGCTCAGGTACAGCTCCACTCACTCTCATCCAAGGTTACTTGGGTCCACACCTTACAACCCACTCCCACCCTCTTCAGCAAAGAGGTCGACATCATACATTTGCAATATTGGTCGACTCTTCTGTCACAGTCTACATCCTGTCCTACATACCAGCAGCTGCATCACATTTCAGCCAAGTGAGTCTTTTCCCTAGCCTGTGACAGGCTCTGCCGTGGAGAGTCATGGTTGAGAGTATGGAGTTTCTCAGATATGGATTGGTGGCTTCTGCCACTCGGTGGGAATGGTATAATGGTAATATCTGTCTCATTAGGTTCTATTGAGACTGAATGAGCCAGTGCTTCTAGATCCCTTAGACCCATGTCTCAGACAGAGAACACACCCATCGAATAGCAACTCTCACTATTATTGTTTTCTAGGCACGATAGCAATCTGGCTTGTGTTTCTGCTGTTTCTGGCATTGCGATGCCTTCTTTTCTTGTCTCCACTGGTGGTGGTGCCCATTGGACTAAGAAATTTATGGGAATATTTATTTTAGTCCATGCAATACATAAGGAGGGAGATCATTCCCATTTTACCAATGGAAAAAATAAAGACTCTGAGATGGTGTCCATGGTTATATGGCCAGACAATGCTGAAACCAAGATTCAACCTTGCATCTGTCTGACTCAAGTCAGTTCTTCCTTTCTCTTCCCTACAGATTCAATTACACCAACATTACTACCCTCCCAGGCATGGTTACTTTCTGGGGACACGTTAAGTGACTCTGGTTTTTCCTTTGCTTTCCCCGAGCTCTTCATTACTTGGGTATGCTGCTAGCCTTACCATGCCTTTACTCTGGTTTTAAAATGATCCACACTTCCAGGTGGTAAACAGCCTTAGGATGGGGTCATCAAGACAAGCCTAGTATCCAGGACATAGAGTGGCCCAGTGAGTGTTTGCTGAATTGAATTGAATTGAGTTGGGCTGAACTGAAAGGACATAGCACTTATCAATATCACTGTACCCCTTGCCAATTCTAGCTTCTGTTGGCTATCAGAAATTCTCAACATCTGTTGTCTTCAGATACATTTTCTTTTATGTTTCCCACTTTTAGTTAATCTCAACCACATACCTTCCCTTGGCCATGAAACAAAAAGTTTTACCTCCACCACTTTGCTTACACCCATTCAGTCTTTGCTGAGTCCAGATATGTCACTGGAGATCATCTGTCTTGATTTTTCCCCAATACACACAGTCCCTTACCCAGGAGTTGGTTACTATGTACCTTCTACACACCAGGTCCCACTGAACACTGAGGGGAGAGGGGATAAGTCAGACATGTCCCCTGCCCTCAGGGAAGACTGGACACTAAAGCAGTCATTCCAAGAGAGATTAGCAAGACTACACATTGGTTTAGGGGCATCAACTCTTGTTGGGGTGATGGTTTGTTGGGAAGTCACATCTCATATGAAAGGTAAAGGATGCCCTGAGGGAGGCAAAGATGGAGACAAAGACAGATAAGGAAAAGGGAAGCCTCAACCTAGGAAAAAGCCATGGCATTGGAGCACTGGAGCAGAAAAGACAAATGAACAGAGAGGGTGTTGAGGCCAGAAGGCCTTCCTGCCCTTCACCATGAAAAAGTGATCACTTCTCTCCATGGATCATTTTTCCTAAATTTTGAAGCCCTCAAGAAATTCCAGCATCACTAATGGCTCTACTGTTCTAGTTCTCCTTTTCAAAAACAAGAGGCCAAGATTTGGGGGATTTCATCCGATGGTGTAGACATTTTTAAAATTTAATCTTTAGAGGCAACTGCACCCACATGTTCATAGCAGCAATATCCTATACAATAGCTAAACTGTGGAAGGAGCCGAGATGTCCATTAACAGGTGAATGGATAAAGAAAATATGGTTCATTACACAATGGAATACTACTCAGCCATCAGAAATAATGTATACGTACCATTTACCTCGACATGGTTGGAACTGGAGTGAAATAAGTCAATCAGAGGAAGACAATTACCATACGGTTTCACTCATATGTGGGATTTAAGAAACAGCAGAGAGGATCATAGGGAAAGGGAAGGGAAACAGAATGGAAAGAAATCAGAAAAGTACACAAACCATGAGAGACTGTTAACTCTAGGAAACAAACTGAGGGCTGCTGGAAGGGAGGTGGGTGAGGGGATGAGTAATTGGTTGACAAGCATTAAGGAGGGCACATAATGTGATAAGCATTGGGTATTATATGCAACTTATGAATCACTGAACTCTACATTTAAAACTAATGATGTACTATATGTTGGCTAATTGAATTTAAATGAAAAAAGAAAAAAAATAATAATCTTTGGATTTCAAAGGTGGCCTAGATAAAGATACATAAGACCCAACAGGTAAATAAGACAATGAACATAAAGGAAAATAAAAGTGGGCAAATAAAGCTGGGGGCAAGACATGTTTCTAACAATACATACCAGAATGTGAGTCAGATATTTGAATTGGAACCTCCTAACAGCCAAAGCAAAGAAGGAAAGCAGAGCAGTGACATGGGTCATAATGCCCTCGGTGTCAATTTTTCTGATACAGGAGAACCTCCATCTCTGGAAACTGGAAGGCCAACACAGGCTCTGCCATGCTGGAGCAGGTGGCCATGACAGAGAGGTAAGAGACACAGGAGGTGTAATAGGGTGCAGCAGCAGCCCCAGCAGCCCCAGCAGGAGGTGGGGGAGGGATACAACAAGAGGCATGTAAGGAATGCCACCTCACCCTCCAGCCAAGGTCTCACCACCAACAGAGCACTTTCCTAGACACGGCAACCATTTATTGCACAACCCCCACAGGGTAGATGGTATTATAATCCCACCTTAAAGATGGCAGAAGCAAGTTCAGAGAGGGAAAGTGACTTGTCCAGGGTCACAGAGCTGATCAATGACAGAGCTGAAAGTGGATCACTGATGTCTTAACTCCAAGTCTAGGGGTCTTTCCAGTTCTGCACAGCTACTGCAGAGAGAGCGGGGCATCCTCACCAGTCTGCTTTGTGCTTTGACAGGTACACGAAGGCAACCTTATTAGGGCACCAGGGCCCCAGGAATGTCCATTCCTCTCTAAGACTTCTTTTTTCAGCTGTGTCAGGAGGAAGAGGTCATTTCCACTGAATCATGAATGTGGTATGTGCACTCTGTCCAAAAGTCCCTCAGGTCTTTCTGCCTTTAAGCACTCCTGGGAGCTCTATTCATCTGAAGAAGGGCCACTCACCTGCTCCCCAGGGCCAGCAGCACACACATGTTCTTTCCTGTGGGCCCCACAACCTCTGCGTGCAGGCGTGCAATGAGAGTGAATGGAGTGTGGGCTTTGGAGTCAGAAAGATCATTGGGTGGACATTCATTGAGTGCCTACTGCATGCCATGCTGTGCCATGCACCAAAGGGTTCAAGATGAAAAGATCCAGCCCCTCCCTTCAGAGACTTTGTGTCCATTGAAGGCATCAGAACACAAATCTCATTGGTCAGAGACAAGAGGGGCTTTGATTGGCTTGTGATGAAAATTCCAGAAGTACAGCTCTAGGTAAGAGTTTGGGGCTCATCCACACACACCAGAGTTCAGCTTTCTTCTGTGTCAGCTTCATTCCCACCACCATGCTCACCTGGGGCACATGGTGGCTCCAGGTTTCCATCCAGACAGTGTTAAGGCCGGCAGGACAAAACTTTTTGCCAACTTTCTCAACCAAAGACTGGAAGTGAGCCTTCTTCATGGATTGGCCTGCCCTGGATCACATGACCATCCCTGAGCCAATCACTATGGCCCAGAAGCAGCACCTGTGCGGTTGCAGGGGCCTATGTCACGTCTTCACCCCTGGAGACTGCAGTGGGACCAGGCTGTGTGTTGGCAATGACTGAGGGGGACGGGGAGGGCTATGACGCCACATGACATCAAGAAGGACAGGAGGGGAAATCAGTGTTGTGCAGACTAAAACTATAGAGGTCCACTCTGAGTTCCCTGGCTAACATAGGTGACGGAGTGTGGTATGTGAGTGTGGCAATGAGCTGTGGGTGCTTGCAGCAAGAGCACAGAGAAGACTCAATGCAGACTAGGGAGGGGTGAAGTCAGAGAAGTCTTCCTGAAGAAGGTGGTGCCGCAGTCCCCTTGTAAAGAATGGGTAGGAGTTGGGAGACATTCCTTCATTTCCTTGTTGGTCATCTGTTGAGCGCTAGTTGGAACCAGGTATTGAGGGAGGCACTGGGGAAACGGTGGCAAACAAGAGGGCCATGGTGTCTCCCTTCCTGGAATTGATGGCCCAGGGGCTTAAAGAAGCAGGAGGTGAGTGAAAGCAAGTGGTCCTGTCCATTCCAGGCTGGGTTACCTGGGGCAAGTTAACTAACCTTTGTGAACTGCTCCAGCAGTTAATTGGAGGTGATCAGCCAGACTGCTGATCGGGAGAGGGAGGTTCAGGAGCTCACCCAGCAGCAGTCATCGCAGGGAGGAGCTGCCTTTCCTTCCCATCAGCACCCGGGGAAGCTGCGGCCCTCACTCTGGGAGCCTACCTATGGCTGCTAGTCTCAGGGAGGGGTGTGCTCATGACTTTGCCCACCCGAATCATCTGGTTGGAGGCAGTCATTTCCTTCCTCCAGCGAGCATCTGCAGGACATTACGGTCCTTTTTTTCCATGGCTTTTCCAGAATGTGAGCCCAGCCTTCTGCGATACCTCATGAGCTACTCACAAACAGCCCCAGCAGGCCACCATATCCCCAGCTCTGCACAGTTCCCGGCCACTTGGGCCATCCTTGCAAGGGCCTACCTCATGCCTGATCCCTTTAGGCCTGGGATTCACTTTCCCTTCTGTAGATCATGGGCAGTACTCCCAAAGCCTGGAACAGAGCTCCCCAATCCCACCACCATAGGGGGAAATCTCTGAGGGCCCATAAATGGGCTCTGGCTCCTCTTTCCACCTGGCCTACCTGTTTGCCAGGTAGCCTGACTTGGCAAAACCAGCAATGTGGCTTGGTTGGTGCTTGTCCCACCTGGTTGGAAGGGAGCGTGGACCCATGGTCTCCAGTCTCTCCCACACTGCCCCCCCCCATGAAGTCCCTTCCTTGGTCCTGGGAAAGGGGAGGTCTGTGCCCCGTGGGTTGCAACCGGTAGGTATTCTGGAAGTTCCTCATTGGAAAACAGCCTCGAGAAACCAGTTTTCTCTAGGTCTTGGTCCAGACTTCCATCTTCCATTGAGAAGAAACCTGATTTAGGGGGCTGTCTCAGGTCACAGGTCTCCCTAAACTAAAGTACCTCACCAATCAGCCACTGTGGTCAAATACAGGGACCCTGGTCAGAGAGCCCTGGTCAGGGGGCTCTTAGAGCTCTGAGGACCAAAAGTCATCTTCACCTGTGGCTGCCATGAGAATCCCATGAGAAGTTTTAAAAACATAGAGTATTCTAACATACAGCAGGGCCCCCAAATCTGAATGTTTACTCTGTGGGTTTGCTTGACTCTCCTGGTGATTCTGATGCACGATGAGAATCATACCTAGGCCTTCCCATTTTATGGATAAGGAAACTGAGGCTTCAAGATGAAGACGCTTACCCAAAATTATTGAGGAAATGAAGAGTAAGACTCCAGGTCGCTGGTCTGCAATGCTGAGGGAAAACAGGCTACAGTGAGTGTGTCCTGACTGAGAGGAAGGATGGCTTTTTAGACTGTGGAATCAGACAGAATCTAGGTTTGAAAGCCAGCGCAGTGGCTGACTGAACTCTCTGAGCCTCAGTCTCCTCATCAGAAAGATGGGTTCAACCTTCCTGACAGACTTGTGGTAGGAGTTAGAGAATGAAGGGTCAACCCACATAGACAGCCTGGTAACTATCAGGAGCTGAAAAGATGTGAGTTTTCATCCTTCCTTTTTTTTCTGTGATCGCACATGCTCCGTGCTACAGTTGAATGAAAAAAATGAGTAAGGAGCCAGGAGATCTGTGTAATCCTGGCTCTATTACTATCCTGCTGTGTAACCTGGCCAAGCCACTCTCCCTCTCTGGGCTTCAGTGGGCCTTGGCCATGAAGATGAGAGAGTTGGTTCTAAGAGCACTCTGGCCATGATCTCTCCTCATTCCAGGCTTTATGGCTCAGAGACACAAATAGATCTCAGAGCAGGCATGCCCCATGTGACCCTGGAGAGTGAGGAGAGAAACAAGAATATTGACACAAAGTCCCCTGTGACTCCCAAATCCAGCCACCACAAGGGAAGCCAAGTGCAGGCCCAGGAAGTCTTCTCCAGATACAACCATCCCCTTGTTGCAGGGTCAGAGTCCAGCATTGAGAATTTCCCCTGCAAAGCAAACTGACCTTGCAGCCCTCAAGTGGCTGGAAAGGGAACAAAAGCACTGGGTCCAGAGGGCCAGGCCCTGGCCGGGAGAGCAGCCTGCCAGGCTCCCCTGCCCGCCCGCCCCAGACTCAGGGCAGAAAGCACCCTTTGTCCCCCACCAGCTCTCATCTAGCATGGTCGCTGGGGCTCAGAGGATGGCCTGGGAAGGTTTTCTGAGCCCTTCGAGCAAGATTTCCCAAGGGAAAAGGACCATAGGAGTGGCCGGGTGTCCAGGATGGCTCCGGATGAGGTCAGGCTCCCCACTGCTGCAGAGCCTGCTGGGTGGGGGGTGCTGGGGCTGAGTCTTGGAGACCTCTCCCACCTCTCATTTCTTCTCCCCTTCATCCTTCCTCTCTCTTTCTTGCTTCCTGCCTCCCTTTCTAGTCCCTCTCCTTTCTCGGTCTCTCTCTTCTCTGTCCATCTATGTCTCTTCTTTGTTTGTACGCCACTCTGTCACTCCCACTCCTCTCTCTCCCTCTGTCTCTTTCTGTCTTTCTTGCTGCATCTCTGTCTCTTGTTATTTCTGACCACCTCTTTGTCTCTGCATGCATGCACATGTCACTGTCCATCCTATGGCCTGTTTGTCCATGTGTCTCTCCGTGTCTCTTTGTCTCTGTCTCTCTCTCCCTCGGCTCCCCCTTCCTGCTCCCTGCTCCAAAGCTCACCATCTGTCTACCCTTCCCTGCAGGTACAGGCTGTGGGTGGACAGCTGCTCAGAAATGTTTGGTGGCCTGGACATCTGCGCCGTCAAGGCCGTCCACAGCAAGGACGGCAGAGATTACATCATTGAGGTGAGGCAGGCATGCCAGAGGGACAGAATCCACGTGTGGTCGCCGGCATGGCTGGCTCTGTCCTAGGCCGCAGCCTGGGCACATGCGGCTCACAGAGTCTCCTCACCAGCTGGCCTCACACGTCTCCCCACCCCCACCCTTGGCAGCATCTCGGGCCTCTGAGCTCTGGACGTGAAGTCTGACGACCCCTGGGCCTAAGGGTAGGAGGAGCGCATCAGGCCACCAGGCACCAAGACTGTGTGCCATTGGGCCTCTGAAATTTTCTGTGTCCAAGTGTGTAAACAGGGCACATTTCCCTACCCACACAGAGATCCCACCCTCTGTCCGTTCAACACCCTTGCCCTTAGGGGCTCCCCAGGGCTAGGCATGGTGTGGCTCTGGGGACAGAGCTGTGACCCAGACAGGCATGGGGTGTACGGGTTGGTGAGGAAGGAGGATGATAAGCAAGTCATGGAGGACACAGAACACAGAGGATGGAGCATTTCACTGAAGGGAAATAGAGTTGTAAGAAAATCTCTCCACACCCCTCTTGCAGCCCATGCCTCTCCC
>PITA01006791.1:0-96947 GCA_004023965.1 Spilogale gracilis
AAGAAGACGGACCTTGTGGAGTTCCCTGGGGCCTCTACTTCCTGGAGTGTCCTTCTCCTTGAACCTGGGAAAGGGTCTCCGAAAGTCTACTTTAAGATAACAGCTGAGCCTTCAGAGAGCTTCTCTGTGGGGCCCCTTTGGCATCCTGGGGAAGGGAGAGAAGGACTGAGAGATGACAACTAGGGAGGATCCTTGGCTTCCCAGTTCTACCCCTTGCCAGGGCAGAAAAGGGGGAAATCAACTTGTTTGGAAAGCTGCCCTGAGAGAGGCTGGGCTCTGCTCCCTTTTGAACACAAGGTGGCGCTGCGTTGGCATTAGCACCCCAGAGAGAGACTGCTAGCCCCTCACCCACTCCTTCGCCCTCCCCAGGCTGCCCACCCCAGCAAGGCAGGCCAGAGCAGACCGAGGAGGGTGCCTGCTGGGGATTCAGATGAAACAGAGAAGGGAAACACTGCACTTTCCTAACAAGCATGCTGAAGCTCAGAGCGGCCATTGTTCCAACAGCAGAGATCTGACTACAGCTCTAGACTCTTAGTTCAGTGTTCTTTCTACTAGACCGCCTCTTGATTCTCCCAGCCCTAAGTTGCTCTCCTTACATTCACCGGGGAAGGGGAAGACACCTTTTCGCAGCCTGCCCACCAAGCCTACAACCCAGGCACCTAAAGGGAAGGCAGGTGGTCCGGAGCCTGGGACCCCTGCTGAGGTGAGCAGAGGCTAGCCCGATAAGGGGGAGAGGAACATTGGCCCAAGGGATTGAAGAAGGGGATTTTTGAAAGTCCACACCCCCACTGCTGCTCTTTGAAGCGATGGAGGATTTTCGGCTGTAGCCACCAAATAAGGCTAAAGGAAATGTCATGGAATCAGCTTCGTGAGCTGCTTCAATAGAAACTTCATCCAGGGCCAATAGTAAACGGGAGTTACATAACTCAGCAGGTCACAGCACTAAGCCCTTTATAGGCCATCAATCCACATTTATTTCCTGGATTTTATAACTGCGGCTGAAAGGGGGGAAAGGACAGGTAAGGATTAGAGGAAGGGGGCTGTGTGGCTGGAGCCCATCCCCAAGCCCACACCGCAGCTAGCCCTTGGCCTCCATACCCGGGGCCTCGACGGGGAGCTTAAACCCCTATCCCAGATTGCTCTGAGGAGCCAGCAGCTTCAGGGGTTGTTTTCTCCCTGCCTCTCCGTTTTCTCTTCTGTCAAATGACAGGGTTAGATGAGGGAGTTCTAGGATCGCTTTCCACCCCGTGATTCTAAACATCAGGAGCAAGAGGGGATTAGGGCCACCTAGGACTCCTCCCAACACCACCACCACTGGGGTTAGTTGCAAGAAGCTGCTGGATCCCCCTGGTGGGGCAGGGGGGGAGTGAGACACTAAGCATAATGGTGGTAGGCCCCAGGGAGGAAGGTGAGGCTAGCCTGGGTGGGTGGGGGCCAGGTCCGTGCTGCGGCCTCCTCCATGGCCTTCAGGTGCCCTAGACCAGAGTGCCTCCCATGTGCACGGGCACGTGTGCGTGTGCGCTCACACACACACACACACACACACACACACACACACACTGGCCTGGAGGACAGGGGTGTCTTGCGGCAGCATTTGCCATCCTCAAGCCTGGGGTGTTCAATGCCTCATAGAGTTCAGGGTCGCTCCTCTTCACGTGGGTCCAAATGACCCAAATTGCTGCCAACAGGCCCCATACGTAGCTTGTGTGCCTCCCTGCCCCGGGATCAGGAAGACCACTCCTACCCCCTACGCATCATTCGGGCCTTCTCCAGCCTTGCCCGGCCTCCTGCACAGAGCTGCCCCAGGGAGTGTGTGCCATGCAAAACTGGTTCTAGAAAGAAGGGCCCAGGAGCCACGCTTGGTGGAGTGGGGAGGACGGCAGGAGGCTTGTGGCTTTGGAGAACATCAGGGACACTGGATGGGAGTGGAAACAGCCAGTGGGATGAGGGGTTCTGGGAGGAACCTTTGGTAAAAGCAGCAACCAGGCTGCCCGGCCCTTCTCGTTCGGGACCAGGGCCCAGAACTTTCATGATGGAATCACCTTGGGCAGGAAGCTCGTCAGGCCCATCAGTCTTCAGCCTCAGCAGAAGACTGTCAGAGCTGGGAGGGCCTGCAGCCTCTGAGCACCGCTGGGAAGGAACAAGTGTGGGGGGCTGCGGAGGAGGTGGGCAGTTCCCCAGGCCACCTGCAGCAGAGCTGAGCTAGAGAAGGGAAGGTCAAAATCGGGTGTCAAGCCATCCGCAAGAAATTTCCACTAAAGACGAAAATGTTGCCCCAGAGAAGAGACTCCCTGTGGCAGGAGGCTGCTCCTATCCGGAGACTGGGTTCAGACCCTTTTAATAGGACTCAGCCGGTTGGTTGGTCATCCTTGGGTCTGGGCTCCCTCGGTGCTTACCCTCACCCACCATGGCTGCTTCCTGTTCAGGAAGCTGCATGTCTGGGCTTGTCATGGGGTCAGCCGGCCTTCCCAACACAGACAGAAGCCCCATCCCCGCCTGACACCTATGCTGAGGTTCGGAAGGTGGTGGTGCTCCCACCCCACCCCCCCACGAAACAGGTGCCTTGAGCTGAGACCCAGGGAGGGCGAGAGTGGTTTGAAAGCCCTGGGTTCCCACAGTGCCAGAAAGGGGTTCCCAGTGTCCACAGAGCCCATAAGCTCTTCTGCTGGAGTCGGGTGAAACATCAAGGCCGAGCTGGGGTTAAGGGCTGACGGGGACGCCCCCCAAACATGTCCTGGGGGAGAAGGCAGTGCCTTACTTTTGTAGAGAAGACACTTGACCCCACAGGCCACTGAGACCGAGGGAGAAGCAGGGGCCCACTGAAGTGAGTGGCAGGGACCTCTTGCGAGCTCCTGGACTCAGCTCCACACCCCCTCCGAGGTGCTGTTGGCCATCCCCCTGCCTCTGTCCAGGGCTCCATCCGCACAAATCCTCGCCAACTCCCCGCCCCGCCTGGGGTCTTCCTGCTCAGGCCCGGGACGGCGCTGAAGGAGCATTTTTGCCTCCAGTCCTCTCTCTGCCCCCCCAAATGCCAGTGAGAGGGGTGGGTGGATGGATCCCAGGGACACTAAGGGTGACCAGGGCCCAACAGGAGAAAGTACACCCGGGTTCTAATGCAATTCAGGTGCCGGGAGGGCGGGCTCCTCCTTCCAGGACCTGCTTTTTCTTTGTTGAAGGGGTTAAGTTGAGCACTGGACTGTTCTAGAAACTCTGCCCCAGTCAGGGTAGGGCAGGAACACCAAGATCATTTCAGGAAGTGCTCCTGTGGTCAGAATATGCACCCACCCCACCTCTGCCCGCCAGCCAGCGGGGTGTCCCAGGCCAAGAACAGGTCCTCTGTCCACAGAGCATGAGCTAGGCCCAATCTGGGATCCTTGACAAGCATCACTTTCCTTAACCTTCAAGGCAGTTGTGAGGCAGGGGATGGACAACTCTGAGACCATGGCTTCTCCCTGCCCGCACTGTCAGCCCCAGGGGCAGGGTGACTCTCTTGCTGTGTGGTCCGGGCCATGCCCCATTTGGCAGCGCCCGTGACCTCTACCCACCAGATGCCGGTAGCCAGGCCCGCAGCCCAGCTGTGACAACCAGAAGCGCCTCTTGCCATCGCCTCAGGAGCAGAGCCGCCCCCCCCCCCCCCAGAGCAACAGTCTGGCACGGGGGAGGGGGGGGTGTCCGGAGACTTGAGGACAGGCCCACGTTTGAATCTGGATGGTCTGCTTTTCCTGTTGCCTCCTCTTTGTGGGTTAAAGTCTTCTCTGAAAATCTCGTATCAGGGGCGCCTGGATGGCTCAGTGGGTTAAGCGTCTGCCTTCTGCTTGGGTCCTCATCCCAGGGTCCTGGGATCCAGTCCCGCCTCGGGCTCCCTGCTCAGCCGAGAGCCTGCTTCTCCTCCGCCGGCTGCTGCCTCGGCTTGTTCTCTCTCTCTCTCTCTCTCTCTCTCTCTCTCTCAAGTAAATAAAATCTTTTAAAAATAACATTTCTTTCCAGAGCTGGGCTCCCCCCTTCAAGTTCAAGGGCATGGGCTCCAGGCCTGGAAGGAAAGCTGGCTGAGTCAGTTGGCCCTCTCCCTCTGAGCCCCCAGCTGTGAAGTCCCCCGGGGAGTGGAGGTGGGGTGAGTGTGAGCTGGAAGAGGGACCTGAGGGCCGGGAGGCTCCTGCCGGGCGGCCACGCCCCTGCACGGTCAGCCGCCCAGAGGCAGACCAGCCTCGCTCACCACCTTGCAGCTGGGTCGCCCTGACTCACAGCCCCCAGACAAGACCTGGAGTTGTCTCATTCCAGAAGGTGTTTGCTACGGCTGAGTGACCTTGACACTTAGCCACATTGACCTGCCCCTGAAGGCCCTCGGATGGGACGAGTGCACCCAGGAGGTGGCCTTTGGTTCTGGGTTCTAGAATGTGATGATGGAGGCCATGGTGGAGAAGCTTCTAGGCTCCAGGAACTTCCACTCCTGCTCTGTAGCATGCTGTAAAGACACCTGGAATGCAGCGCCAAATGGTGGCTCACATTCCAGCTCCCTGGCCTTGGTTTCCTGAACGGAGGCCTTGCACTGAAGGAGGGCGCGTGCTCACTGACGTGCATGGAGCATGTCCTATGTGACAGGGTCTTTATGTCCCTCCTGTCATTGAATTCGTGCACTGCTCTCTGAAGTAGGCTCTGTGATTTACTCTCGTTTTACAGCTGAGGAAGCTGAGCTCAGAGAATTTAAGTAACTTGCTCAAGGTCACATAGCCGGTGAGTGGAGGGGGCTGGGCACATACCGGGTCTGACCCAGCGGCATGGTTGAGGGCAGCAGTGGCATAGGTGAAAGGCCTGCTGACTGGGTAGTGGCAGTGAGTATCAAGGATGGAAGAGTGATTCCCGAGTGAGGAGGGGCAGGACCAGGCACCCAGCCCAGTGTGGGCAGGAGTGGAAGATGACTCGCAGGTTTGGAGTCCCAGGGACAGGGAGGGGGTGGTGTTATTAATAGAAATGGGGAAGACAGGGGGAGGGGCAGGTTTAGGGCTAGATGATAATGCATTCTTAGACATGTTGAAGCTAATTTGCTAACTGTGGGACATTTAGGGCGAGATCCAGGACAATTAGGAAAATGCCACATGTACAAAAACGCTAGCAACCCCCTTACCAAAATTGAACCGCCAGAGTCCCCAGCCTTGGGCTGAGGCTGCCCAGCCAGGGTCTGCGGTAGCCTTGCCTGAGGCCCAAGTTCAAGTCCCACACTGACCACTGGGGGTCACCCCTGGCGCACAGAGCATGGTGCAGCCGCGGGCTGTGCCTGCCATAGAGTCCACCTAGGGGAACCCTGCGGGCTTTAGCGAGCAGGCTGCCCCTGGCCAAGAAGGCAGAGGTTTCTTCTTGTTTTAGGGTTGAGAGGGGGGCTCACAAGACACTGAGCTGCTCCCCGTTCCTAGGCTCCCTCGCATCTGGCAACACCATTTCACGGGGATTTCTGTTAACTCGCCAGCAAGTTCCGCAGACCTTAGAACCGGAGGAAGGGAAGAAACTGAGCCCCCTTCCCTGAGCGTGCCCAGAACGCTGGCCCAGTCAGGAGCAGGAGCCCAGCTGTTCCCAATCGCGTGGCTGCCCCCCCCATTTGCGTCAGCAGCTCTGCCCTTTGACCTTTAATTCCCGGGAGTGGAGGGTGGAGGCAGCTTTGGTGATCAGGACTAATTATTTGCAATCCCATTCAACCAGCAGTTTATTGGGGCTTGGCCTGGCTGCCTGCCCTCCTGCCCACCTCCCACACCCCCAGGTTTATGGCCTTGGCCTCCTTTGGAAGCTGGGAAGAACAGAAGGCCAGAGAGGTTCCAGCTGGGAGCCACCCGGGGTTCTTCTGGTCTCCAGCTCCTGCGAGCAGCCTGTGGGACAGTGACGCTTATAAAAGTGCTTTGAGACCCCCCGGATAGAGGAGGGTGTCTCCATGCACACGGCCAGCTCAGCCCGGTGTCCCCTTGGGCCAGCCTCCAGCTCTGCTCCGGGCTTGCTGGGACACGACCCAGGGTGGGTTGGCCAGGCCAGGAGGCCCTGGCCTCCCAGCTGCCCTGTTAGTGGGTGCAGGGCTAGGAAGGGAAAGGAGTGGGGCTCCCCGGGTCCCGGGGCTCCTGTCGGTGTCTGGTATCCCTCTATATTTGTCCTCTTGGAGGGGCAGGCAGCCAGCTGGACCCATGACGTCTCCTCTGGGGCCTGGGCTATTTTGGAGTCAGCCGTAGGGGGCTGGGGGAAGGTTGGGGTGGGGTTTAAGGGAACATTTCCTCCTGGCTCCGGGTCAGAGAGGAGCACTTGCCCAGAGGCCTTTCTCAGAATTCCCTGTGTAGCTACTCAGATGTTCCTATGCTCAGCTTCCTGGGGATGCCTGGGCTCTGGGGCCGTGCGCAAGGGCTGTGGGGCAGGAACCCCAGCCTCTTCGCCCCCTGGGTTTTTCCAGCCGTCCAGACATCACCGCTCAATTAAACAACAGCACCCTCCATGCCAGGGCTCACCTGGGACCAGAGTTAGCTCGGGGGTTCCCATCTGTCCTCTTTCTCAGGACACAACATTTTCAGAAAACAACTTAGGATCAGACACGGTCACTGGGTCTGTACATTGCTGAGTTAAGGACAGGAAAAGGAAATATCAGAGAAAAGGTCTTTCTGAACACGCACACATGCGCACACACACACAACTGAACACACACAGTACAAATGAAAGGGCCGCATTTCACATCGTGGGTCTCGCTCTGTGAAAACCTTCCTAAGTCCTCCCTGTCTTTCTCATTTTGCCACAGGCAGGTGAGAACATGTCAACCCTGTCCACGGGCTCATACTCCAGGAACGACTGGTCTTCCACAGTCCCTGCCTGGGCCCAAGGCCTGGGGCAACAGGGGACCGACCCCCGCCCTGTCCCACTCCCATTCTCATGGAGCAGTCACATTGTGCTTCACATCTTTCCCACGCCCAGCCCCCAATATTTGCAGGCGGGGGGGGGGGGGCTGGGGAGCAGTCCGGTCGCTGTGCTGTCAGGCTGGAGCAGCCGGGCCCTGGAGACAGCAGCCCATGGTCGCCATGCTCCTTTGAACCGGGTCTGGACAGAGGCTCAGGCACGCTGAGGTGTGGGCCACATCCTGGCCTCCAATCTGAGACCAGCCGCCCAAACTCCCTCCCCGAGCTTCCATTTCTTGTTCTGTATAATGGGTGTGTCGGCTCCTCATCACAAGACTTGTGGGGATTAAGTGAGAGAATGTGAAAGTGTTTTGTGGACTATAAAGCTTGGGCCGGGCTGGTTATTATTATATGAGAAACTAGAGAATGGCTGAAGAAAGAGCTCCCTGCGAGCTATTCTCAGCTCCTGGATGCAAAGACAGCACTCGCATCCACCCCCAACTCTGTGATCTTGGGGCCCCTCCGACTCCACAAAGGGGCCAAGCAAGCCTGATCCCTGTGAGTCAAGGCAGGCTGGCCTGACGTAGGGCCAGGCCTCTGGCCTGTGCTCAGAGGAGCAGATTTGGAGGGCACCCCCAGCCCCTGCCCCCTGTTTCTGGGAGACGGAGCAGGAAACACACCGACCATGTCCCCAGGTCAACTCTATCTCTCCCCCGAGCTGTGGCTTCAGGCATAGCCCCTTTGCCTCTGGGAGACTGTGCCTTCATCTGAAAAACAGGCAATGAGTCCCTCACTCGTGGGGCTGCTGTAGGCTTACATGGGATCGTGTGAGGGGGTCTCACTCCTCAGGAGGGTCCCCGCCCACCTTCCCCTCAGGCTTGGCAGAGCCATTGCCTCCCGCAAAGAGAACCAAAGTGCCCCTGGGCTCACGAGAGCCCCGTGGCCGGGCTGCCGCCTCCACTCCATGTGGATCCCCAGGCCCTGCCCCAGAAGGGGGCCAACGAGGCAGGTTTCCTCTGGCAGCCAGGTCCCAGCTCCCCACCCCCTTCCCCCAGCTGCTCAGCAGTCAGTTGTCATGAAGTCATTGCCACCTTCCCCAGCCTGCACCCCCCTTACCCCACCGCCACCCCCGTGCTGACATCCCATTTGGCAAAGAGGCTGGAAAAGCCGCTGACTCCTCCAGTCCCTGAGTTCATGGACTGGTCAGGGCCCGTCGGCCCCACGCTGACCATGTGGGCCAAGGGAGAGGCCCCTCTAGGCTTTTATTCCCCACCTCAAGCCAACCCCAGCCCCTAAGACACTCTTCCAACACACACACGCACACACACACACACACACACACACACACACACACACCCTCCATAAGCATACCTGGACTCAGAGAGGGCAAGGGGATGGTCCAGCCACACAGCCAAAGTTCCAAGTCTTTCCAAGTGTCTTGAGAGCATGGCGGAAGAGGAAGGAAGCATCCAGACTCCTCCCTCCCTCGCTGCCACCCTCCTCAGCCCCCTGACTCAGTTCCACCCTGTGCTGAGCAGAAGCAGCTCCCTGGCTGGGCCCAGTCCTGTGGCTTCCTCCGGGATGACTGCCAAGACTGGGTGCTGTGTGAGACTCTTGCCCTCTGCTCCTGGTGAAGGTCACACAGAGCTGCTCAGGGGAGGGCACCCACTGTGGAGACAAAGCCGGCATGGGCTCGCCATGGCAGCGCTCGGGTGGGCTCCGTCACCTGGGGGATATTCAGCTCTGGGCTACAGTCCCCCCACACACCCTCAGCCTGGCCTTCTTGCTCCCTGCCTCAGTCTCCCTCCTCGGACTCAAGCCCCTCGGCAGCATCACGGCCTGTGTCTCCAGGGACTGCCTCCCGAGACCATCAGCTCCACAAGGGTAAGGATTTTTGCCTGAAATCGGGTCTGGCACTTAGTAGGTGCTCAGATGAAGGAATGAAAGGGCCCCTCCCCCCTCGCCAGCCTCCTGCAATGGCTTCTCCATGTCACCCTCGGGGGGCCTGGCATCCCATCAGCCAGGAGCCGGGCATCTGCCATGGGTGGCCGTGTCAGCTGGAACCAGTCACCTGCTCCCCTGAGCTTCAGCTGTCACGCGGGAGTGAGGGGCTGCTGCTGGGGGCTGGAGATGCAGTTTGCCTGCTGTGATCCCAGGAACCACGTTGGGTGATGGGGTCCTGTCTCCGGGCTGCCTCCTGCACCCTGGCTTTAAAGAGGGCGGCCCTTTAAGCAGACCCAGCCCGGGGAGTCACCTGGAACAGATGGCCAACGTCTTCAACCTGGGAGCAACGGGACCTGAGGAGCTCTGAGTTTTTCTTGGCACCTTTTCCCCACCTCTCCCGACTCACACATGGCAGGTCGGCCTGACGGAGCCACAGGACACGGACTCTGGTCCACATCCTGCTTCCTGCAGGGCCCTTCGGGGAGGCCGGGCCCTGGGAGGGCGCACGGGGGTGTTGGTTCCCAGTGGGCAGCAGGAGATGCTAATCGGTGCGGATCGCTAGGCCCCGGCTGAAGGTCAGGAGGTAAGGCAATGCGGGGTCATAAATAACTAAGCCTGGCCCAGCCCCAGAGGGCAGCCCTGGACCTGTGCCCCTGCCCCCAACTGCAGCATCCCCAGCCCCCAAAGGCCCAGCCTGCAGTGTGGCCTTTGAGGGCGAGGCACAAGGTCAGATGGGGCCCAGCCTGGGCTTCCCTTGCTCATGAGTGGAGGAGAGGCAGGTGCCCCTGCTCGCCGGGTCTCTGCTGGGGGCAGGGTGGGGGCAGGGTGGGAGGCACTGAAGCAGAGCCAGCCCCACCCCAGGGACCCGAGGGAGCAGGGAGTTGGCAGGATACAGCCCAGGGACCCCGGCAGCCCATAGTCCTGCTCTCTGACCTCCCACACCAAGCATGCCCGCGGCCCACAGCCCTGCCTCCCAGCTTGTGGCTTGAAGCTGCTGGGGGGTGGGAGGCCCAGAGCAACCCAGCCAAGGAGGGAGACGCTGCAGTGTCCACGCTCCCAGCCCTGTTTCCGGAGCCTCAAGTGGCAGGATTTGCCTTGAGAATGGGCCCCAGAGCTCCAGGCGTTCTTGAGGTACCGTGGAACCAGGTTCCCTAGTCTGGGGCTTTCAGACTCTCAGAAACTGGGGAGAAACTCTGGTGGCAGGGATGAGGGACGAGGGCGTCACAAGGACTGTGGGCGCCTGCCTACCATTTCCCTCCGGACAGACAAAAGAGGTGGGCCTAACTGGCTCCAGGATTCGTCTTTTTTTCCCTTGACTTTTTTTTTTTTTAGATTTAATTATTAATTTGAGAGAGAGAGAGAAAGAGACAGCTCAGAAGTACACAGCTGGGGGCGCCTGGGTCCTGGGATCGAGGCCCACATCGGGCTCTCTGCTCAGCGGGGAGCCTGCTTCCTCCTCTCTCTCTGCCTGCCTCTCTGCCTACTTGTGGTCTCTCTCTCTCTCTCAAATAAATAAATAAAAATCTTAAAAAAAAAAAAAAAAAGAAGTATACAGCTGGATGAATTTGCCCAAGCTGACCATGCACACGGATCCAGCACCCAGAAGCCCCCTCGCGACTCCCTCACTACCCACAGATAACTTTTCTCCTGACTCCCAGCCCCAGGGGCGAGCTCGGCCTGCTTCTAAGCCAGGCTTGGCTGGAGTCCTTCGCCGTGTGGGTCTTCTGTGTCTGGTTCCTTCTCCCTGACTCCAGGTTGGTGAGGCTCGTGCATATCTAGGCCGTTCCTCCTCATTACCGGTAGCTGGGGCCACCATGTGACTTACCGAAGCATGGTCACCCCATTTTACTGTTGATGGACATCTGGATAGGTTCCAGTTCCTGGTTGTCGTGAATAATGTCACTACGAATATTTGAGTTCCTGTCTTCTGTGAATCTCTGGGCGCATTTCCGTTGGGAATATACTCAGGAGGGCCCAGCACATGCCTCTATCTGTTCAACTTCGGAAGACACAGGAAGAGTTATTTTTTAATCAATGTTTTAATAAAAGAATGATTTTGCAAGGTAAGTTATACTTTCCACTTAAAAAAAAACGAGGAATTTTTATAAAATATTATTTAAAAAAATATGATTTTTTTAAAAATAGGAAACTACAGGGGCGCCTGGGTGGCTCAGAGGGTTAAGCCTCTGCCTTTGGCTCGGTCCTGATCTCAGGGTCCTGGGGTCGAGCCCCGCATCAGGATCTCTGCTCAGCAGGGAGCCTGCTTCCCCCTCTCTCTCTGCCTCTCTGCCTACTTGTGATCTCTCTCTCTGTATCAAATAAGTAAATAAAATCTTTAAAAAATAGGAAAATACAGAAATGTAGAAAAGGAAAAAAAAAATCTTTCAGAGCTACTCTCTAAGGTCAGTCATTCACCCAAACAATCAGCGGGTATTTCCTAAGAGCCTTCTCCTGAGTCAGACCCTGAAGGAGAGAGACCCGGGTCCTCCCTCACAGAGTATACGGCTGGGGACCCGGTCAGCGGGGGGGGCCTCACCCCCTCCGCAGCTTCCACTGGCCACATCTCACCCACTGTGGCTGCTCCTGAGAACCCTCCAGCCCCGCGGCCTGGCTGCAGCCCCAGGACCTCAACATGGGGAGCGAGTGACTGTAACACAATTAGTTGCGATCACACAAGAAGAGAGGAGGACTGGCAGGGTGTCCAATGACAGGAGGGGGGCAGGTGCTGGGGCTGAGGAAAGGAAAAGAGGGGAGGGAGGCTGGACAGGGCAAGGGGCCGGAGGCAGACACACTGGACTTGGGTCTTTATCCTGAGGACCGGAGGAGGGATTTAAGCAGGGAACGAGCAGGTCAGAAGTACTCGTTAGCTACACTGCTCTGGATCCCTGCAGAAATCGGCTTGTGCTGACATAAGAGACAAGGCCAGGGACCTGCTGAGGCCCTGAACTGATGAGCAAGGTGACAACGGGACCAGAGATGAGGGCCATAAGGAGACGGTTCCGAGGTGTACTCAAGGATCCGAGGCCTGGCTGTCTCTGGCGCATGGGGCCCAGGAGCAGGCATGAGGAAGGTAGGAGTTGCAGCCCCTCAGAAGGGCATGGGGAAGGCACAGTGGCATCACAGCTCTGCAGATGGTGGCATTGGCTCTGTGGAGGTTTTGGTGAGTTTCCCCGCGTTTAGCAGGTTCTACGAAGCTCTGTGAACTTCTGAGATCTAGGTCAGTTATACTTGAAGAGGGTGGCCTGAGCCATCTCTAGAAGGGAGAAGTGGTTATTCATTTATTGGACAAAATGTTTATGGGGCACATACCTGTCTGGGGGTTTCTCCAGGTGCTGGGGATACATTGCTGGGCAAAACAATTACAGTGGGGAAGACTTAAATAAATATATATATAAGTGGTGATAAGTCTTAGGAGAAACTAAGCTGGGTATAGGGGGTAGTGAGCAAAATGGTGGAAGGGAGCCTATTTCAGATAGGGTGATCAGGGAAGGCCCCTGAGGAGGTGACATCTGAGCTGACATTTGAAGAAAGTGAAGGAATAAGGCGCTTACATAATTGGGGGAAATGGTCCAGGTAGAAGGCACAACAAGTGCAAAGGCCCTGAGGCAGGAGATGCTTAATGTCAGAGGAACAATGAAGAGGCCAGTGTATGAGGACTGGAGTTAGGACGGAAAGGTGGAGGGAAGGCTAAGCAGGGCCAAGGGGAAGCCTTTCTACTCTGGGGTTGAGGGGAGAGCCTGGGAGGGACTGTGGTGGGATGGCCTGATCTTATTTTATTTTAAAAGGATCAATCTGGCTGCACTGAGAATGGGCTGTAGGGCATGGGGGAGGCACTTATAAGGTGCAAGTCAGAGAAGGTGGTGGCCTGACCCGGGTGAAGGCAGTTAGGGTAGCAGGAGGTGGTCTGATTGTGTGTGCATCACGAGGCTGGGGCCCACAGTGCTTGCCGATGGGCCCATGAGGGTGTGAGCAAAAGGGAGGAGGCCCAGAGGCCGGCTGGTGTTTCCCCTCTGCCAGCCTGAGGAGCCTGAGATGGGCCCAGGGCTGCCAGCCTCCATCATCTCCCCTTTGCCTCCCCCTCCCCTTATCTCCTATCCTCTCCCCTCCCCTCCCCTTGCTTCTACCCTTGGCCCCCCATCTCCATCTTCTGTTTCAGGAGTCTTGTGGCCTCATGCGGTCACCTCCCTCAGGCCAGAGAGACTGCCCTCTAGAATATGGCCTTCACTCACTCCGCTGTGCTGATGACTGTGGCCAGGGGCCCAGAGGCTGGGAACTGTGGAAAAAGTAGATGTGCCCCCCCCCCAAGCCCCACCCTGGGGAGAGAAAGCCCATTCTCCATTTCGGGGCATTTCCATGTCCTGAACCCCAGATGTGCGTGGAGAATCCTGGTCTAAGCAAAGCCAGGGGTTCTTTGGGAGCTGACCAAGCACTCATCGGGATCTAGGGTCAGGTTTCTCAAAGCTTGCAGTCTGCTCTTGGTTGAGGACTGATTCGTTGGGCCTATGCTCGGCTCAGGCTAAGGGGATCAGCCAGTGTGGACCACATGAGCCTACACCCGTTGCCTTGAGGCACCTGTGGCTGGGGAAGAGGGCTGGGAGGCTGTGGACCTGCTTCTTGCCTGGGCCTTGGTCTCATTTCTTATTTCCCACCCACCCTCTGCCCTAAACTCCAGACAAGCTGAAGGAAGGGAGTTTCAACTAATGCATCCAAACTGTAAGCTCCTGGAACCCCTCCAAGCCTGCCCCTCCTCCAGTCTGCCCCACAGATGCCTCCTTCCAGAACTGGGCAAACCTTAAGACAGTCCCACCAGCTCTCACCTAGCAGCCAGTCTGCCAGAAAATGCTGTCACTCTGCCTGGGGATCAGCCCCTCGCTTGTGTCCGTTGCTATGACCTGATCTAAGCCAACATCATCCCTGCTGGGATCCTGACAGTAGCACCAGCCCTCACCCCTTCATTCTATCCCAGTACTGTAGCCAGTGATTTTATTAAAAAATAAGGTAGATAGGGGCACCTGGGTGGCTCAGTTGGTTAAGCAGCTGCCTTCGGCTCAGGTCGTGATCGCAGGGTCTCGGATTGAGCCCCACATCGGGCTTCCTGCTCAGCAGGAAGCCTGCTTCTCCCTCTCCCACTCCCCCTGCTTGTGTTCCCTCTCTAGCTGTGTTTCTCTCTGTCAAATAAATAAATAAAATCTTTAACTTGGGCGCCTGGGTGGCTCAGTGGGTTAAAGCCTCTGCCTTTAGCTCAGGTCATGATCTCAGGGTCCTGGGATCAAGGCCCACGTCGGGCTCTCTGCTTGGCAGGGAGCCTGCTTCCTCCTCTCTCTCTGCCTGCCTCTCTGCCTACTTGTGATCTCTCTCTGTGTCAAATAAATAAATAAAATCTTTTTTAAAAATCTTTAACTTATTTTTATTTTTACTTATTTATTTATTCATTTTTAGACTATGTCATGTCTGCCCCCACCTGGTGAATCTGGGGGAAAAGCCACAGTCCCTTCTGATTGTCCCATCTGCACCCAAACATCATCTCCTGGGCCTCTCATCTGGCTCTAGCCACACTGGCTTCCTTGTTCCTTGTGGACACAATGAACATGCCTACTTCCGGGCCTTTGCACTTGTGGTTCCTCTGCTAGGAAAGCCCCCTCCCTCAGGGTCTCCATGGTATGCCCCTCACCTTCTTCAGGTTTTCATTCATATATTACTCCTTGGAGAAGCTTTTCACTATCAAATTAAAAGTTACAGTACATACCTAGGGCCCAGATCTTACTTTCTCATATCCTCCAGTAAAAGGAGCCAGGGATTCTTGAGAAATGGCTGATTCTAGGACTGAGGGTTGAGATATAGAAGATGAGCCTGGAGCATCCAGTAGGGCCACGAAGTAAGGAAATGCTAAGTAAATAAATAAGTAAATAACGGAGGGGCATAGGACCCCCGTAAAAGACGTCCCAACAGCCAAAGCCAGAAGAAATGGAGCGATAAAATGATATATTACTGGATTATAACCCAAATGTGAAATAGACATCCGTGAGTCCAGTATAAACAAGTGATTGGATCAACTAATAAATGGGCAAGAGATAAACCTCCCGTGCAAAAGAATTCCAAATAATTTATGTAGATACATCACCTGAAATGGGGGAGTATAAATCCTAGTCCTTAAGTGTGAGCTGAACACAGTGACAGCACGGAAAAGGGGGTGTAGGGGGGGACTTTGCCGTGGGGAGACCTGGCGAACATATGGTCAATGCCAGGAGCTCTCAATGAAGTTGCTAGTCTGTGGCCTTGATGTGACAGGTGACAAACATGGTACCTGACCTCTGTGATCCTGCTCCTGGAAACCCAGAGCCCCGGGCTGATCATGAGAAAAACATGAGGCAGATTTCAGTGCAGAATTCCTGACCAGTACGCCACAAAACTGCCAAGGTTACCAAAAAGAAGGAAAGTCTGTGAAACTGTCTCACTCAAGAGCCGTGCCCGAAGACTGCTAAGTAGAATATGTTCTCCTGGATGGACTCTTGGAATAAAAAAAAGGAAGCTAAGTAAACCAAGGAAATGTGAATAAACTAAAGAGGTTAGTCAATATTGATGTATTACTATGGGCTCATTAATCGTAACAAATGTACGATTATAATGTAAGAGATGGTGTAAGTCACTAACAGGAGGAATGGCACGCAGAGGCAGCATTTGGGGAGAACTGTTTGTGCTATCTTAATTTTTCTATAGATCTAAACCTGCTCAAAAAAATCAATTAAAAACCACACACCCCCCATACCCTATATCCCGTCTCCCTGCCCCTTTCCCATTGCATTTGTCACCATTTAAAAATAGGACACGTTGAACTTTGAAATCTGTTCTTATCTGTTAACTCTCTGTAAGATTCCTAAGGGTTTTGTCCCTTCACTGTTAGAACGCCAGCACCTAGAACAAGTCCAACAAACAGTAGGTGCGTCAGACATATTTGTTGAATGATTAATTTCTAAAGATAACCACTGTTAGTTTTCCCAGTTTTTTTGCCTCTGCCTAAATACATTTATTGTTGTTTTAAAGAAACACCAAGTTATAAGGTCTTGCTTATCCGCTATCCTCACTCACTAGCTCCTGATTGTTCTTCCTGGTTATTAGTCTTTATGACAGCATTTTTTTTTTTAGAAGGGGCTGGAGTTTGCAGGCCTGGTGGGAAGCAGATTGGTCATGCTTCCCGAGGAGAAGGCTCTGCCATGCTGCCACGTGGGCAGGAAGGATGGAGGGGTGCCAGGACCGTCCCTGACATCAGATCCGTGGGCACTAACTGGATCCTGTGTGGTGGGGAAGCGGGTGCGTCAGAACTCAGGGATTAAGCAGCTTTTGAAATTCACTGGCCTGTCTGTGACCAGCCAGCAGGCCGCAGGGCACATGCCCAGACCTTCTGCCCTCTCAGAAATCGTGCAGGGTGCCATCCTAGGGTACATGGGGGGGGAGGGGAGGTGCCCCACAGTGGGCTACTGCCCAGGCCCAAACCTGATGGAGAGCTGAGCTCCCAGTGGGTGGGGGGCAAGGACTGGGGGCTGGCAGACCCTCTCCCTGCTCCCCCAGGTGAGGGGCCCTGCTGGTGGGAAGAGGGGAGCCTAGGCAGCCTTCTGGGGAGCCCAGTGTTTGGGGAAAGGGACACTATGGTGAGGGGGAGCAGGAGGCGAGGAGCAAAGGTCATCTTTCCTTTCCACACATCTGCTTTAGAATGCAGCCACTCGCCCTCCTTTCCGGTGGCAATATGGAGCCACCCAGACTCTGCTAGACATATGAGTGCTAAAGATAAAAATACTCGAAGGACACATGCCTTCTGCGAACTGCTTTGCTAAATGCGCTGTTCCCTGTGAGCCCCCGGCGTCACTCCCCCTCCTCCGCCCCCCACAGCTGTCCCTGCTCTCCCACAGAAGCAGGCACCGTGCAGGGGCCCGGAGCATTGCCGCGCGCAGGAGGGCACCAGTGTGTGCACGTAGGTGTGTCTGCTGAGCACACTCCTGTCCGCCCCTGGATTCTGCTGCTCCTGCGCCCCAGGGTGTGCACACGAGGCGGGAGTGTTGGTGCTGTGGACTAGCGTACTTCGGTGTCTTCGGTGGCCTTGCTTCTGGCGAGCTCCGGTGTGCTTGGCAGGGCCCGGGAGGTCTGCGCGCGGGTGCACCCCCGGGGGTGCGCGCGGGCTCTCCTTTGCCCTGTGTGGGTTGCTGAGGGTCCGTGTGTGTTAGCGAGCGCGAGTGGGTATGCTCACGTGCAGAGCTGTGCGTATGTCCTTACGGGGGCACCTGCGTGCATTCTGTCCCCGCGTGGGAGCTTGGGACATGCGCGTGTCCCCCGGGGTCTGCCCAGGCGTGTGCACGTACATGCCTGCGCTCGGAGATCAAGCTCGGGGAAACTACGTTCACCCTGCCAGCCCCACCACCCGCACCCGCGCCGCTGCCAGGACTGCGTTTTTGAATCTTTCACACACGAGGTGACTTCTCTTTTTTCCATACATCCTCAAGCTTCATCATCTGTATCCCAAGTGTCCTCAGCCTGTGCCCAGAACTATCCCCACCCTCCATGCCCGGCCTCCTGTCTTCACTGTCTCATCCCTCCTGACTCTCTAGACCCCGGGGAGGCTCTGGAGGGCAAGGGCTCCGGGGTCAGGGACATTTGGTAAAAGCTGTGTTGAGTCCACCCGCATGGAGAGTGTCCCTGTGCCTGAGCTCACTGAAGGCCCAGAGAAGTCCTGACACAAAGAAACCTGTTAGCACCATACAGGATGTCCCGGAAACTTCTGGAACCTGATTTGAAATGACAGCAGCTTGCTGATGTTGGTGCATGGTTGGGGAGGTCTGCAGGGCACTAGAAGCACCCCACTGAATACAGGGGACCCTTCTCCCAGAGCACCTAAATCCTCACCCTTGGCCCCAGGCCTCAGTGCTGGTGGCCGGGCAGCCAGGCCTTCTTGCCACCACGCCCATTGGCCTGTCTGTCAGGGTCGAGGAGGCCAGAGAAGCAGGTACACGTGATACATGGCCACTCATGACAGCCTTCCAGGATGAGAAGCCACGTTTCTGACTCCAGGTCCAGTGTTCTGCCTCTCAGCAAATACCTGGCCAGCCCAGGTGCCCATCCTTTCCTCAGCCCCCAGGCTTCCAGCAGCCAAGATCTCCAAGTACAATGGTCAGGAGCGGGTGGAAAGTGGGGATCCACCCAGTCCCACTCCTGATCTCACCACTGCTTCCAGAGAATCAGGAGGAGTCCCGGAAGCTCCCTGCTCTTCTTTCCCCCTCCCCCATAACATTGAAAGCAAGTGATACAAGAAATACACAAACACAGTCTTTTCCTATGATTCAAATCATACAGAAGGAAAACCCAAGCCCTCTTTGGCCCCTCCCTACCTCACCAGTCCTGGCCCCAGCCCCAGAGAGGGTAACCTTGTTAACAGTCCTATGTTATTTCCATATTTGTGGATTTTAAACAACACAAGTGGAACATCCTCTGTATTTTTCTGAGACTTGCTTTTTATTTTTTTAATATTTTGCTTATTTCAGAGAGAAAGAGAGAGCAAGTATGAGTGGGGGGAGGGGCAGAGGGAGAAACAGACTCCCTGCTGAGCAGGGAGCCAGATGGGCAGGTTCAGTCCCAGGACCTGGAGATCATGACCTGAGTCAAAGGCAGGTGCTTAACCTCCTGAGCCGCCCAGGCGCCCTTGTGACTTGCTTTTGAAAAAAAATGTAAGGATCTGGTCCATGTCAATACACCTTAATCTATCCCATTATTTTTTTTAAATCATTTACATAGTATCCCAGAGTGTTGATGTTCCCCTCATTTATTGGCTCCCCACTGATAGACGTGTTCTTTCCAATTTGTTGTTGTTGTTGTTGTTATTCCAGAATAAACAAGGGTTAACAAACGTCTTTCAACAGATCTCTGGGTGGGAGCTATGTGGGAAAGATGGATTCCTACACCTGACACGCAGGAGTCAGATCCTGAGAAGAAAAGACCAGGGAGAAGGCCGAGGTTCCAAGTGGACCCCAAGCAGCGGTGATCACAACTTTCCCAGCGTGGGCGCCCCAGGCCCGCCCTGTTGCACTCCCCTCCTTCCTCTCCCGGCCATTCCAGGCTCTCCACTCCAGGGCGGTCCGGCCCCCACCCTCCCGCCTGCGGCCCCCGCGGCAGCAGAGCGGCCCGCGCCTCAGATGAACCAAAAAAAGCCGGCGCGTGGTATGCGCGCGAGCGGCGCGGAGCCCTGGCGCTGCTGTTTTTAGTGTGCCTGGAGCCCAGAATATAGACTTAATCACCCCCAGGAAACGCGGCCATAATATTTTTGGTTGCATAAGCAAACTAAATTAGAAATCTGGAGCGTGTTCAAGACCTTTAGATGCGAGCGCGGGGGACCAGGGGAGAGCAGATGGGGATTAGGCGAGCTGAGCATCAGGAGAATAATTTCCTCTTTTAATTTGGGTTCCATCGACCAGGAAAGCAGCATTAACGGCCCAGTTACGTAAGCGGCGCCACAGCCCGCTCGCATGCGCCGCCGCAGCCGGCCGGACCCGGCCCTCCGCCTCTGCACCTGCCGGCCAGCCTGGCCTGCAGGCGCCCACACTCTGCTGCCCCGGGGAGGCAGGAGCTGGCCTTAGCCTGCTCAACCCAGAGTTCTCCAAGAATGCCAGCGAGTCACAGCGTGCCAGGCCGCACAACTCGGAACTGTCGCTCCAGATCTGAACTGGGGGGGAGGGGGGAGGGGCTTGAAAGAGGCTCCCCAGGTGCTTGTGCAGAAACGGAGTGTCCCACAGACGCGCTCGCTGGGGGAGCACTGAACGCAGCCAGAGGGTGCTCACTGCAGGACTGGAGGCAATAATAGAAAATTGGAACCTAGAAAATGTTTAATAGTGAGGAGAACGGGCAAGGGAATTACAGAGCATGCATACTACGGCATATTCTAGAGCAGCGCAAAAAAAAAAAAAAAAACTGGGGTGATCTCTCCATTCAGACCTGGACGACTGTCCCAGACAGAATTGAGAAGAGAGCAAGTTGCAGAACAACACGAGCAGGACAGTCTGGTTTATGTTAAAAACCAAACAGCGCAGCCCTGCAGAACCGTCTCACTGCACCTGCAACGTACATGAAAGGGGGCGGGGCACAAGGGCGGTTAATGGCGCTGATAGGGCAGTCCCCTTCTGAGGGAGGCAGGGCATAAAAGAAGGTCAGGGGAATTCACACATGACTCACACCAGAATGTGAACTTGTGTGCTTGTGTTATTTAAAAAGAAACTCCCAAACAGTAGCCATTGCCTCCAGCCACCTTCACAGAAAGCGAGAAGGAAGGTCTGGCGGTGCTTAATGTTAGAGCAAGGAGGGTCTTAGAGTGGGTCTGGCCCAGTGACTTATGATCTGAACAGAGAACCGAAAGCCCAGGCACGGGGAGGGGTTGGCCACAGTTCACCACACCAGCTGGCAGCAGCCGTCTGGAGGCGGGGAGCCGAGAGTTGTTAGCCTGCGGTTTTGCTACCAATTCTCAGAAATGCTGGGGTCACGGTGGTGCAGGAGAAGGAGGCAGGCAGGAAGGAACTAGGTATCCATGGAGTGGGATAGGTGTGGAACAAGTGGGCAGCCATCCATTCAACCATTCCACAAACAAGTCGAGGGCTATTTTTTATTTAAAGATTTAAAGCACGTCTGCAAATTCTTCAGCACTCTTCCCCTTGGAAGGTGGGGTCTCTGTCTCTTCCCCTCGAATTGGGCTCACCTGGGTGACTGCATGGAACCCCACGGAGCCCCGGGGAACCCCTGCCCACAGTCTGCAGCCCCTGCGCACATGCGCCATCCCATTCCTCCCAGCCTAGTAGAATGTTCGGGTGATTGCAGTCCAGAGTTCTCTAAATTAGTAGATTTAGTTCTCTGAAAAAGCAGACCCCCAGCGAGAACTGCCTGGCAGAACATTCCCCAGATCCCGGATTCACAAAACTATTTTCAAAATGGAAAGAGCAGTTTTAAGCCACTAAGTTGTGGGGTGATTTGTTACCAAGCAGTCAGATGTGAAAAGAGGGTTACTCCATGGAGGCCCCATGCACAGAGGGGTAGAATGATGAATCAGCATGAATGAATCAGCACGGTCTCTGCCCCCCATAAACTAACAATTTAATGGCAAAGCCAGACACATAAGCAGATAATTATAAAATAATGTGGCAAGTGGAAGGATGGAGTCATGCACGAGTAATATAGGAGCAGAACTGGAGTCTGTAATCTGGGCTGGGTGGGGTCTGCAAGGTTTTCCTGGAGGAGGTGACATTGAACTGGCTTTGAAAGGTGAATAAGGGTTGTTGAGGTAAGAGATGAGGGAGGAAAGGCGTTTCCTAGCCAGATGAGTAGCAAGAGTAAGCCCCAGAGAGGAGAAATAGGATAATGTGTGTGTTGGGAGGGGGGGCTCCTTATGAGGTCGGAGACAGGCAGGGGAGGGGAGGAGATGGCCAGGCAGGTGGCAAGGGTCCCCAATGCGGAGTGAATGTGCACCAGGTGGCCATTAATTTTGTTATGTTGAGTGTGGTGTTATGGGTCGTGGGATGGGCCCTGGGGCTGCCTCTTCGGCTGAAAGTGGCTGGGGAGGTGTAGGTGGGAGCTAAGTGTGGTAACCAAGGGCCTGGTGATCCATGGTCAAAGTTCTCAGAATGTGACCCGACAGGTGAGCCACCAGAAAGAGCAAAGGAGGAAACTACAAAAGTCCAGGGACTTGGGTAGGTTCAGGTCCCAGAAACATTTGTTTAACACTTACTTGCACCTGGGAGTATGTTCTACATAGATTATTCAATTTAATCCTTAGGTCAACCATTCACTGAGTCAACAAATATTTGTTGAGCACCTACTGCATGCTAAGCCCTGGACGAGGTGCTGGGAACCAACATAGTGGTCATTAAGACAAACCCTGTCCCTGCCCTCATGGAGCTCAGTGTGTAGTGGAGGGTATTACCCCCATTTGCCAAAAGCTCAGAGACACTCAGGAGCTTGTCCCAAGTCACACAGTTGGCGAAGGGTGAAGTCACTCATCCGGGATGCTTCAGAGCAGCAGGGCATGGCCATGGCAGAGGAAAGGGTAGGCCTGGCACTAGAAGGCAGAGGGTCTGATTCCAAGGGCCTGGGTCTGCAGGGAGGCTCAGGGACCAGCCAGGTGGCCTTGGGTTTGGCCAGCTCCCCAGCCAAGGGACCCTAGGCTCAGTAGGACAGTAAGAGGGCAGTGGGACCCGTGTTATTACAAGTCGGGGCTGGAGTAGAGATTTCAGGGATGAACAGGGCCCAGGGAATGGCTTGAGTACCTCCTTTCGGTGACGACGGTGGTAACACCCTAGTCACTACTACACACAGAGCTCTGTGCTCAGTGCTTTCCACACTCCCGCTGTTTGAACATCTCGGCAACCCAAATGCTAGCCCATTTCACATGTGAGAACCCCGAGACTCTTGGAGGTCATGTAACCTGCCCGAGGCCACACAGCCAGGGAGGTGGCAAAGCCACAGGAATGGACCCACTTGGCCATCCACAGTGCCTCACACTGGAGTTGGTATAGGAAGGGGCTGGAGACCCCGAGAACTTGGCTTGGGGGAGCCTGTGGGGAGACCACATACCAGCCATGACAGTGCCCAGCTGCAGCCTGGGCCCGGCCATCCCCCTTCCCTAGCCCTCCTCCTCCTTCTCCTCCTCCCCCCAGCTCACAACTGCCTGACGTGGACTGTTCTTCCCAGCTCCTCTAAAGAGAAGGATCTAGAAGTTCACCTTGCAGGTAAGGAAAAGGAGGCAGAGGGAGAGGATGTTAATTGTCTCAGGTCACCGTGCCAGTTGCTGCCAGAGCTGAGATGAAATTTCAGATGTCCTGAGTTTGAGTATAGGGCTTGCCCCGTGCTCTGTCCTCCCAACCCCCTGGTTTTCCAAGCTAAGAACGGGTCCTAACTTCACTCCCCAACACCCAGTGTGGGTGCACACACACTTCTTTTCCCAGGTCTCCCATCTCTAGTTGAAGGCATCAGTCACCTGTGCGTTCATCCCTGCCCACTAACCCGGATGGGTGTAAACGGCTCTCCGCAGCTGAAACCAGTGCCTGTCTCAGGCCCAGCAGACCCAGGGCACCAGGAAGTGACAGGAAGCGTGGCCAGCTGCGCATAAGCCCGGCTGCAGCGACATGGTCACGTGCCCAGATGCTTGCCTAGGGGAACCAGAAAGCTTGGTTTTATGACGTCTCCTAACTTAAACATTGGTAATAGGCTTACACATTTTTTCCAGCATTTGCAGTTTGCCTGGCCTCCGACGTCCAAGTTTGGAAGTAGGTTTGTATGGCGCGACTGCCCTCGGGCCCTTGGACACCTGCTGCCTGGCACGCCCCAGTTGGGGAAGAGTAAGGAGGTTGGCCATGAAATCCAGGGAACCCTCCAGACCTGAGGAACCCTAAATTAGGCCTGCTGGCTTTTCCCATAAAGTTGGCGCTTCTCAATCTTGCCAGAACTTTAGAATCACCTAGAGGCTTCACAGACCTGATACCCGGGCTGTACCCAGACCAGTTAAATCAGAGTCCTGGGGGTGAGCCCAGGCCCCAGCATTTTTCAAGAGCTCTTCAGGTAATCCTAGTCAGACGGTGGCATCAGCATCGCGGGTAGCTTGTTAGAAATGCAAATTCCCAGACCCCGCCCTAGAACTACTGAATCAGCACCTCTGGGGTACGGCCCAGCCCTCCAGGTGATACTGAGGCTCAGCGTTTCAGGCCGAGGAGGGGTGAGGCCCTGGTGCCTGCCCGCACCTCAGCACTTCTGAAAACAAGCAGCTTAACACCTTCAATTTAAAGATTTTTTTGGAAAGGAAAAAAAATCGTCCTCTGGTTTATTAATTTCCAAGGGTCAGAAAACACTATAGGTTGGGCTCTTCCTCATTCAACTGGAAACCACCTCCACTCTGGCCATCCATCTCCTCCTGGCCAATCTGGGACCCAGCACAAGGCTGTCACATAGTAGATGCTCACTAAACGTCTGTTTCCTTCCTTCCCTTTGCGTCCTGGAATTGACAGAGTAGTGCCTCCCGTTGGTCTTACTGCTGTTTTGATGTCCAGTGAAATGAGTCATACTGCCCAGGTGTCCTGCGTGGGGGTGGCCAGCTGGCTGGGATCAGGAAACGCTGGGTCTCCTCTAGTCCTGATTTCTCCTTGACCTTTGCTGATGCTGAGGGCTCTCAAGGGAAGTGAGTAGACTGGGAGGCAGACCACACTCTTGATTTTACTCCGTCTCTGCAAAATGACCTTCCCTTAATTTTTTGACACCGGAGACCGACCAGGAGCTTTTTTGTTTTTCTTTTGGTGGGAAAAGAAGATAAAAGTACATGATGTGCATACATCAATTGTAAAATGCGTTTGTGTTTTAGAAAGGTGAGAACTGTCTATTTCAGAGGTGACGAGATAGAACTGTCCCATGAGTGATGCCTGGAAAGAAGCCCATGAAGATACCATAGAATGATGCCCTGGGCTTCAGACTCTCTTTTGCTCTTTGGGGGTCCTCACCATGGGCTTTACTGTGGGCTTTCTGTAAGGGTTACCAGATAACATTTACAAAGGGAAAGGGATCCCACAAAGTCTCCTGGGGTAGATAGGATAACATGGTATTTGGGAAATCCGCTATCATGTGGTCCTAGGTTTGGGGCTTGGCTTTGGTGGCTGTGTAACCTCTGCTAAGTTACTCTTGGGGCTTCGATTTGTTCTCTTGCAATAGGGGACCATGATGGTCTCTGCCTGGCCCGGTTCATGGGGGTTTGTTAGGGAATCAAATGCAATGATTATCGAAGGGAAGAGCAAGTCGAAACCGGAATCTGATCTAGTTTGGGAAGCCTACAGCCTTGTAGCTGGGCCTTGGTGAGTGCAGGACACAGCTGACAACCTCTGCTTCCAGAGACGCCCCTGCCATACTGGCTGGCAAAGACACAATGCCTTACACAGGTGCCCAAAGTCTCAACCCCACCTGTGACGGCGGTCATTTCAGGGAGATGGCACTGGTCAGCACAGGACACACAAAGGCCCAATGTAACCCACAGGCTGCCAAAGGCCCGAGGATCCCCCCTACTAGGGTCTCCCCTTTGGAGGAAATCGTTCCCAGAGAGGCCCCTATAAAACGTAAAGGTGTCATTTTAGCAAGATCAATGCTAAAATTTAGAACACAGATTGTAGTCTGCAGATGGCTCTTTTGCTCTTCCCAGGTTTGGTGGTTGGTTGGTTGGTTGGTTGTTTAAGTGTTTCAATTTCCCACAAACAGCCATAATCCTTTTCCTTCCTATGGCTGCTATTTGGGGTGTGGCCGTTCCAACAGGGGCTGCCTGGGCTCCGGGGCTCTGGAAGACATTTCCAGAGAGCCACACGGCGTGGCGGATTCAGCCACGGGCTTCTGGCTGCAGCTTGTGCTGGAGAATTTGAGGAGCCGAGAAAGCTTCTCAACCAAATCATAAAGACGGGAGGTTTCACAACTCTGGAGTCATGGGGCGGGGAGGGGCTGGTAGTGGGAGGGAGTGGGGGTGGTGGGGAGGGGGTTGGTTTCCAACCCAACAGGGGAGAAGAGCCAGGTGCATTCTTGCATTCGGTCAGTGGGGCTTACTGACCACCTACTATATACTGGTTCCCTCTAGGGGCCCAGGGGCCCATTATTTAATTTCCCCGACAGCTATGCAAGAGGTACTCTTGTTCCCATTTACAGGTGAGTAAGCTGAAGCTCTAAGAGTCCAGGTTCCATTGGTGTCCCTCCCTTGTGGGAAAGCTGTACCCCATGGCTCCCCTCTGCTGACCCAGGCTGGTGGGGGCCGGGCAGAGTCTAGAAGGCCCGTGGTGGGGTTGTCCATTCATCGTCCTCTGGTGTCTGTGGTGCTCCATGCTCTCTGGCTGGGGTCAGAGTCTCCAGGGGCCCCTAGACCTGGACCCAGCCCAGGCAGCCTCACCCACCCTGAAGAAAGAGTGGGGGGGGAACCTTATCAACTTGTCTGGGTGTGTCCCTCTGGGGAGAGAGGTGGACCAGCTGACCTCTGACCCATCCTCCAGCTCAGACGCTGTAAATGGCAGGTTCCTAAGAGGATCCCAAGAAACTACTCATGTTTACTGGGGGCAACTCTGCTTCTAGAACTTACACCTTACAAGGATCGGCCGAGGTATTTAAAAGTCACCTGCAATGCCACCAGCTAGAAAGGACCATGGTTAGTGTTTGGAGGTCTCTTGCCTTTCTGTCCCCAGGTGATGTTAAATATGAAATACAGGTAGACTGCATTCCTTCCTGGGGGCAGGGATCACAGGTATCTGGAGTCGTTTGGATCCCCTCCATCCTTTTTTGGCTTGTTTGGAGACTTAAAAAAAAATTACTTATTTGACAGAGAGAAACACAGCGAGAGAGGGACACAAGCAGAGGGAGTGAGAGAGGGAGAAGCAGGCGTCCAGCTGAGCAGGGAGCCCGATGTGGATTTGATCCTGGGACTCTGGGATCATGACCTGAATGGAAGGCAGACGCTTAATGACTGAGCCACCCAGGTGCCCCACCCACCCCCCTTTTTAAAAATCCTTCCTTGTAAGTAACGCAGACTTCAGGAAATACTTATTCAATGAAAGAGTGGCCGGCAGAGCCTGGTCATGGTTGGAGCCGGAACTTTGGCTGGCTTCAGTGGGGCCCAGCACAGGGCTGAGACGGCGCATCGCCGCTCACCGCCCAACCATTCCTGGCATCCCTGGCCTGTGCTCACTGGGCTTCATCCACCTTTAATTAGAGAGAGATGCAGGTGGAGAGGAGAAGCCCTGACCCGGGGAAGACGAAGAGGGTCTGTGACGTTAGCCAGGGTCATGGCCTCTTCTCTGGCAGATCAGAACCTCAGGACTAAAGGGGGGATCCTCCTCTTTGAGTGCCCTGAGAGGGTATTCAGCAAAAGGGGACCAATCTTCAAAGACAGCAGGAGGTCTGGGGGGTGGACAAAGGAAGACAGTCAGCTGTATGGTCTGCAAAGGTCGCAGAGTTTCTCTTCTGGAGACTTCCAAGAATCCTGGCATCTCTGTGCACTGGGTCAGCGGCCACCTGCCCCGGGGCGAGGGGAGGGACCAGGGACTTCGGGAGCCCTTCTCAGAGCCAGGAGGCCCTGGTAGGCTGCACACAGAGGAGGGCGTGGCAGAGGGCCGAGGTGGGGAAGGGCAGGGTTTCCTCCTTGGGCTGGGCTGGGCAGGGTGCCAGGTGGATGTGGAGGGGCCCCACTTTGTGGTTCTCTACTGGCTCAAGCCCTTGTCAGATCTGGGAGCCGGTGGGAGCCTTCGGATGGAGCTGGCCCACTCTAAAAAGGTACTTTGGGATTCTTCCTGGAAAACCAGCAGGAGGAAGCTAACGGTGCCAGGCTCTCGGCCCCTGCCAATGGGGAGGCCTGCTCAGTAAGGCCTTGGACCTCATGGGTTGGAATCCAGACTCTGCCATGTCCAAGCTTGGTGACCGTGGGCAAGAAGAGAGTCCCCCTCTCCGAGCTTTAGTGTCTTCCCTGTGCAATGTGCATCAAAACAAAATACAACACCGAACTTTTTTCCTCTGGTCACCTCTCCCTCTCAGGGTGACTGAGAGGATTATGCAAGATAAATTAGGGAAAAGGTACTCAATAAACCTCGTTCTCCACTAAAGGATGGTTCTCAGGATTGACTGGCCTTCAGAATTGCCTTGGGGACTTAGTTAAGCCACAGGTCCTCCCCACCCCCTGCCAAAGGGGTCCGCTGGAGGGCCTGATTTTGCCTTGTTCCTAAGACCCCTGCCCAGGTGATTGTGAGGCGGCAGGAACCCCAACAGAGTACTGGAGATGCTACTAGGCTATTTCCAGGCAGGGATCCTGCATGGGAGGGGGGAGCGTGCAGGGTCTCTCCAGTACCCTTAAAGCCTGGCCAGCCCGGGCCTCCCTCCCGAGGGCTCCCGGCACCCCGTTGTGAGCTGCTGGTTGCTGGGCTGCCATGTGAGTTTTTGTGTGCTGTCCCCACCCCTTGCCAACCCGCCCAGCAGGCCCCACTGCCTTGGCAACGCATTGCAAAGTCCACACAAAGGAAAACTGTGCCGGGGAGGCTGGTCCTGCCGACGCCCGGGGAAGGGTTTCCATGGCAACGCTGACATCAGCAGGTTCAGTTGCCTGCTGAGCCAGGCCCTGAATGGAGGCGCCTGGGTGTTCACGCTGCAGCCCCACGGAGGAGGGCGACCCAGGGCCTCTACGTGATGCTGGGGCGGGCCTTCCCCAGGCCCTGGGTTCTCAACCCAGCCCTGCCCCTGACTTGCCAGGTGACTCTGAGCATGCCACAGACCGGTCTGAGACTCAGTCTCGCTATTTATGAAACAGAACTAACAATATTTACCTTGCAGTGAAGATTACACAAAATCACAGATAATATATGGCTGCGTGGTAAATTGTCAAAACCTCTCCCAGGGTTGAGTGGCAACTTTGGGTGGTTTCCAGGGGAGCCCCATGACTGCCAGCCCCCTTGATGTAGGATCCAGGAGAGGATCCTGTGAACTGGAGAGGAGAAGGCACGATTCTTCCTCAGCTCGCCCTGGGGGAGAGGAGGATGGGGGTGGCGTCTGGTTAGGAAAGCTGAGGAATGGGGCAACTGGTGCTCTGGATGGTGGTGGCTCAGGGCTGGTCTGATCTCACCCCTCACCCGGGGTTCACAGATGGGGATGCAGGGGCCCAGAAAGTGGGTGTGACTGGCCCCATCAGGTGGGCCCTGGGAGGGGAGACCCCTCTATTCTTCACACAGTGGGAGGACAGCGATGGTTCTGCAGAAATCAAGAGGCAGAAGCACCAGGCAGGAGAGGGTATGGAGCTCCGGAGAAGGGAGAATGGTGGAAATGTGGATTGCAGCTCCCTGCGTCCCCCACTCAACCCCCCAGCCACCCTGCCCCTACCCCTGTGTGGTGGGCAGGCAGCAGGGGCCTGGGGGTGGGTGGGGCGCGCTGAGAAAGGCCATGGGGCTTCCTCTTGGCTTCCTCCTCTGGGATCTTCGCTGGGGTCAGAGAGCAAGTTCAGAAGGCTCCCTTAGCCATTGCCTCTCCCCAAACTCTGGCCAGGGGTGCTGTCTGTTCTCTAGAGCACCCCCAACCTACCCACCCCTCTTCTAGGAAGAGGCCCCACGGACTTGCCGCCCACCCAGCTCACTGTGGCACCAGTTTGCCCTTCTCAGCCCATCCCCTCAGGGTCCAGACCCGCCTCGTTCTCCATCTCCAAAGGGAGTGCTGGGGCCTGTCCCACTCACAGAGGCTAGGCCTCAAGCGAGGGCTCTGGACCCCCGTTCTGCCTGGCTTTGCCCAGCTTCCACACAGACACCTGTGCCCTGTAGGAGTTCTAGACTATTCATTTGGACCCAAGAGTAGGAAGGCTGCAGCAGCTCTGTCTGTGTGCCCCGCCCTTCACCTCCCAGGGTGAGGGAGCCGGCCTGCCTCGGGGACAGGGAGGGCGTGGGCTGACCAGCAGCCGAGGTGGGGTCACAGAAGGAAAAGGGAAACGCTGGGGTCACATTGCCAGGCCATGTACTCAGGGGAGGACAGGAAGGAGCCTGCTGTATACACATGCCATGGTCTGCCCTTGGGTCCCCGTGGACCCTCCATCCCTCGGGACCCTGAACTGACTTAGATTCACCAGCTGTGGTCTCCTGCCCAGACGCACCGTGACATGTCACCCTTGGGCTTCAAACTGGTTCTATAAGGGCAGCCCCATCCAGGATCCCAAGGGGGCAGAGTGACGGGGGTGCCCTGGAGGAGGCAGGTGCCTGGGAGCGGGAGGCCGGGGCAGACCAAATGCCTCTTTTGAAATAGAGGAGCAAGCCCCTCCACCCCACAGAAGAACTTGGTGCCCACTGGAGACACATTCTCTCTCAGCACAAGGGAGCTGCCCAACTCCATGGGGGACAGGGGCTGGACTTGGGCCCCTGGGACACCAGCCACTCCCTTCCCCAGTCTGGCTCTCCCTCAGGGAGACAGAAATTAGGTCAAAGTTTGGAAGCTCCAGACAAGAGGCCAGCTCTTCCCAAACCAGGTAATGGGCTTTCCAAGGCTGCGCCTTGGGGCCCCCTCCCTGGCGGGACAGTGAGCCCAGGGCCTGCGGTCTAGCGCCCCGCTCCCAGAACACATTTGGGGAAGTGCCCCAGTCGTTAGGGCCACCTGCTCCACGCTCCTGCAGCTGGCCCAGGCCTTCAGATACCCTAGGGGCTGGATTCCGAACCCTTCGGCTCGAGTCAGCTCAGCCCAGCACTGATTTACACCTCATGCCTCTGCAGAAGGAAACCAAGTCCGTCCTCAGCGTGGGGAGAGCCCCAGCTGCAGCCTGCGGTGGCGGCTGGCTCCCCTCTCCCTGACCTCCACAGACTCCCCACCAGCCTTGGGCCCCACTGTGGCCTCCCGTGGCCTGGATGAGCAGGAACCAGCTGCCTGTTGAGGGTGAGGACGCCAGGTTCCCTCCCCAGGGAAGTGCTGGGCTTCTGGAAGGCTCTTTCACACACATCATGCTGCTGCCCCTGCCCAGGGCCTGCCAAGGAAGGCCGTGTCTTGTCCAGGGTGCCGAGAAGGAAAGGGCTACTACTCCCCGGAGACCAGATGCCCCAGGCCTGTCCTGTGTTCCGTGGCCTCTCTGACCAGGCATCCCAGGGCTCACACAGACTGCCTGAGAGTCAGTGGGTCGGCTTCTGCCTCCCCAAGACTCCAAAAGTTGGAGAAAACTCCCTCTGTCCTCCTTCTTCCCTCTTCTCACTGGAGTGTTGGTGAGCACAGGGCCACGGGTGAGACCCCGCTGCTGGAGAAGCGGCCACGTGAACCACCGTGGGCTCAGCCAGTGTGACACCCTGCCAGGGAGTGGGATGGACCGTCCCAGACCTGGGGCAGCCGAACCTAGCCTGAAAGGGCCTCATGAAGGGTAGTCCTGGATCCTGGCTCTCAAAGTGACCATCCATTCCAAGACACACCTTGGCGGGTCCTGAGCCCCCGTCAGCCCAACTCTCAGACCAGAGATGTTGTGTCCTGGGGTCCTGCTGCCACAGCCCGGGAGCCGCAGACCGGTCTGTGTCCCAGGCTGGTGTCTGGAGGCCTGGTCTCCCTCGGGCTGACCAGCTGGGACACTTTGAACCAAGGCCCTAATCTCGCTGACTGTCTGTTTCCTTGTCTGTAAAACCGGCCCGGCCCATGAAGAAGGTTGTTGTGGGGGCAGATGAGATCCTGTGTGCCCGGCTCTGTAATGAGGCACTGAACAAAGGGAGGAGGGCGGCCCATTCCCTCTGACCACACAGTTGAGGGGATCAAAGGCCAATTCAACTCTGTTGGAAGAACCAGAGGTTATAAGATGAGGCCTCTGCCCCCTCCCTGGCCTGGTCCGCTCCCTTTGGCGCAGCCCCATGGAACCAGGTCTGAGTTAGGCCAGAAAGGCCAGTGACTCAGGGTGACCTCACTCCTCTTGGTCTCTGTTTCCTTCTGTAAAATGGGCACAGCAGCTCTTGGTTAAACGATCTCCCAATGAAAGGCCCTGATGGCTGCGGACCTCTGTTATTACCCTCACCAGAGCTCCTCGTTCTTCCTCATGGGCCCAGGAAGGTGTGTGAAAGGGGAAGAGTCCAGGAAAGAATAAGAAATAAAGAAAACAAGCTTCACTCGCAGTCCAGAACTCAGAGCTAGCTGGCTCTCACACCACTCCTCATCACAGCTGGTGCTTCCTTCCCCGTCACTTCCGCACAACCAAAGACAAGTTACCATTTAACCAGGCCATGGTAATTGGGGCCAAACTCTCCGAATGGAAACCAGCAGGACCTGTTTGATGGGAGGCAGTAACCCCGCCGGACCTAGTACGGACCTGGTACGCGGCTGCCCTCCCACAGCCTTCCACCTCCTGTCGGGCCCAGCCCGGCAAGGCGACCTTGGCAAGTCTCTTGGCCTTCCCTAGCATCTAGTATGTGTCACAGGGGACATGGGGGGAGCGGCCGCCGGGGGAAGCCAAACATGTGGCTTGTGGGGAACACACAGCTATCCAAGAGGGAAGGAAGCAGGGCCCTCCAGACTTTGCTGGGCAAGCCCAGAGCAGTCCAGGAGTCCGGGAGAGACAGGCTAGGATGGGAGAGAGAGATGCAGCAAGAACGAGAGAGAAGGAGGCCCCCAGAGTCTACAGATTGGGCGCCATGGGAGCTAGGGAAGGGACAGATCCCACCTCCTCCCTTAGCCCTCCCACTGCCGCACCGAGACCAGCTCTGCCTTGGGAGATCTCCCCCCTTGGGTTCCTCCTGAAGCTAGGTCAGGTCTTAATCACTGCAGGGGCCCCCACATGTCTAAGACCCATAAATATAATCACTGCTTATGGAAAAACTGCTTGGCTCTAGTTCTTCTACCCAAAGCCCCAACCTTTGGTTGAGGAGGATGTGGGAAGAAACTTCCATTTTACTTAACCTTTTTTTTGCCAACCTGAAGCTTGAACTCCTAACCCTGAGCTCCAGACGGGAGCTGAGGTTGAGAGTCAGATGCTTAATGGACTGAGTCATCCCAGGAGCCCCTACTTCACTATTTTTTTAAAATTCTTTGCCTAAAGTGACATCAGATTATATGTTTACCCTTTTTAAAGTTTTAAGTAAATTTAAATTATAGAATATTTCAAACATACAGAGAAGAGCAGATAGCCACACACCCGACCCTGAGCTTGAACAAACGTTCACATCGTGTTATATTTTCTCTAAGTTTCCTCTGATCAAAAAGTTAAATGTTGACCATTGAACCCAACTGCCATCCCTAGTTTATGTCCTTCCTCCTTCTTCAGAGGAGGTCTTGAACTGGAAACTGATGTACTTTCCATATGTGTTTTCATACTTTTACTACAGATACGGGTCCATAAGCAACCTACAGTCCACAGTGTCATTTGGATGTTCATAAAATGCTGTTGAAATGTGAGTGCTGGGTTTTCCTCCTTGGTCCTCTGGGGTCTGGCCTGTGAATTACCTTCAGGGCTGGGGCTGCAGGAGGCCAGGCACAGCTCTCACCCTCTTCAAACAGGGGCAGCTCTCTCCTCTGATTTATAGATTGGGTTTCTGTGTGAGATTTTCTTGGAAAAACAGGTTTCACTGCTTGAAATCACAAGTGTAATGAAAACCCCTTTCTTGACAGAGCGTGTGACTAGGGCCCAGAGAAGGCAGGTCACTTGCTCAAGGTCACACAGCAGGTTGAGTGGCAGTACCCACTGCTGCCTAAATCAGGGCTCTCGGCCTCCCCATCTGCCTCCCTTGTTAAACAAAGGAAGGATAAAGTGAGCCCCCAGCCTCAAAGGTTGATTTGCTCCTGCCCTGGGGAAAGGAAAAGCAGTCTGGACAGGGCCTATGAGGAAACCAAACGGCCACCCCCTCGGAGAATCACAGGGCACAAGGAAAACCTGGGGCATGTGCTGCCCATTGTAACCACCACAAGCCTCCTGTGGCTGCTGAGCACTGAGAAGGGATTGAATCCAGATCAGGAGGTTCGGCAAGAGTCAGCTATTCACCGGCTCGCAAAGACTTAGTATGGAAAAAGGACGTAAAAGATCTCATTCATTTTATGTTGATTACATGTGGAAATGATAATACTCTAGATATGTTGGGTTAGGCAAAATGTGTCCCTAAAATTAATTTCACCCATTTTTTGCACTTTTAAAAATGTGACCGTAGGACAAATTTCAAATTATGTATGTGCTAGCATTCTGCTCTCGCCAGCCGGCTGCCCTAGGTCTTCTTTCCTATGACTGGAGGCAAAGCAGTCAGACCGCAGAGAGTGAGGCTGGAGCTGGAGAAGGATGGACTCCGGGAGCCCTGAGCTGGGGGCGCTGCACAGAATCCACACTAGGTGCAGGATTCTGATCAGGAGGCTAGGCAACATGCAATTGCACTCCTGCCTACCCCTGCCCCCATCAGGGATTCCTGTCTCTGAGGTCCTCCTGCCCTGGTCCTCTGGGAGCCGAGCTCGCCCCCACCTCTGTCCTTGAGAGCCCTGGTATTCCCACCCTCCACCTTGGTCTGCACAGCGACTCTAGGGAATTGGGACAGTGTGAGTCCCCTCTTGCAGATCTCTGGCCTCTCTTTCCTGTAATGATGACAGGGGTCTTTGCTGCCCCCCACCCCATCTCTCCTGCCCCATGAAAGTTGAGTGCTAGAACCAGACTCTTCCTCTTGAACCACTTCCCACACACACCCCTTGACCTTCAGGAGAGGGACCCCAGGCTCTAGTGTGAGCTGCAGAACCTACCCCCCACCCCCCATGGCAGCAGGCTCCAGGGCTCCTGGGGGTGAGAAGGGGCCACCGAAGGACCTCAGCTCAGCGTCTGGCATCATGGGAGATGCCCAGCCCATCCCCAGCAGGCCTTCCACGAGGGCGGTCTCTTCCTGCACCATCGCCCAGGTCTGTGGTTCCAGCCAATTATTTGTCGTCCCCAGAGTTGGCAATGCATGACACTTCCCTATTGGAACTTCTCAGCTATCTCCCTGTGCAGCTGGAAGCTGTCAGCCAGCAGCTTTGCTCTGTTAAGGTAGGGGTGAGGAGTGGGGGCTGGGGGCTGCATTGCCTATCAGAAAATGAGAAAAATGCCAGGCGCCTCAGTGCGTATGACAGATAGAAACCTTTCCTCCCCATGGGGGAAACCCAATCCAGGACGTACCAGCTTTGGGGTTTTCGACTGGTTGGGGAAAGAAAAAAAAAACCATCAACCTCTGCTACTACAAAATAATGCATAGGCACATAGTAACATATTCAAATGATACCAAAGCCAGGTTGTTAAAAGATTAATACATAATTCACTTTTCTGTCACTGGCTTTTGAAAATCCAAAGGTGGCTGCTGGTAGGGAGCTCTGGGACTCGCCCTCCACCTTGCTCCACCTTGCTCTGGGGAATCCAAATAACTGAATTTTACAAGACACTTCCCTGGAAATATGCTTTCTAATTTAGAAAAAAGTCGTCAACAGAGCCCTGTGCTCCAGAAACCACAGACTATGAAGAATGAGCATATGTGTTGAGAGTTCACTGTTTTAATCAAATAAAACCTACAACAAAGTTAATCTGACACATAGTTAATGAGATAATCATTGTTGCGCTTCACGGGAATTAGGCATTAATGGGAAGCAGTTTTTATAAATGACGGTAATTATACTGCTGCCTTTACTCAGCCAAAATTTTAAGGTTTTTTTCTTCTTGTTTTGTTACTTCCTTGTATGTGCTGTCGGTGGGTCTCAGTGCGGTGTCGTCACTGTCTCTGCCCTGCCCCCCACGCCCCCCCCATGGCACAGGCCCACAGCGACAGCATGGTTTTCTTGAGCACCTACCATGTGCCGCTGTGCGAAGCACTCAGCTCAGATTATCCTGTTTAATCCTCCCAAGAATCTCCAGAAATAGGTATTTTTAGCTCGTAGTTCATAAAAGAGAGAAGAGACGTTCAGGTTGGTTATGCTGCCCGTGGTCACGGTCACTGAGGCAGGAATGGGCCGGTTCGGGCGGGCTGAGCCTGTGGCTGGAGCGGAAGCCCCGCGCCGGACAGCCCTTCTGCCCCGTCCCTGGCTGGCCTCTGCTCCCTGGGGACACCCTGTGATGGGCAGTGGAGGGCAACAGTCGCAGGGGGAGGAAAGGGGACTGAAGGCAGCACAGGCTTGGCAGCCACGTGGACCAAAGTTCAAATCCCAGCTGCTCACACACTGGACGTGTGACCCCTCCGAGGCTCATCAGCAGTGTCCTCCTCCGTCAGGTGGGGAGGGGTTCTGGGCACTGGGGCTGCTAAAGGCGAGCACAGGCCACACTCGGGCTGGTGAACAGGAGTGGGCCCAGCTTGGGTGCCCAGGACCAGGGTGCACAGACCCCTACCTGGAAGGTGTCAGATCCTGGAAGGGAAACAAGGGAGAAAGCAGGTTTTCCACTGAGCTCCGTGATCTGGCGGGCACTCACGAGCTGACATAGTCCCCAGGCTGTCCTGGGGACTCACTGCAGGTAATTTCTGGTTTCATGAGCAAGGAGAACCCCCACTTTCATTGCACATCTCCCCGAAAAGCCTGCAGTCCCCTTTGTGCTCCTTGTGTGCGGCTCTCGGGTACAAAGGGTTAAGCCCCTGCGTCCAGCCCAGCCCAGGCACAGGGAGGGGTCAGCCCGCAGGAAACCGTAGGTGGAAAGGGAACAGAATGGAGAGCCTGCAAACCCAGTCCAAGACAAACTTCTGCCACCTTACCATTTTGCCCTGGGCCTGACCTATTTGCCGTGATCAACAGGGGGACAAAGAGAGGTTATGTGCAAAGGGACTTCGTGTCCCTGTGGCAGGGGGCCAGCAGGGAACTCTTGTCACTGGCTGGCAGGGCTGGGATTCCAGGGCCTGGTCTAAACTATTAGGGTCATCGGCAAAAGAGGACTGAGTGGAGGTTGTTGTGAGCCCTGGAGGGGCTTCTGTCCTCAGGCCATGGGCCACAAGGGTCACTGGGGCTGGCAGGGACATCTGGGGCTGGTGGAGTCCTGGGCGCTGACCAGTGCGCCGACATCAAGAGTCACAGGGCTGCATCTAGGCTACACTTGAGGCTGTTTTAAATCTGCCCTCTTCCAGCAGTGAGACTCCGGGCAAGTAACTTACTTCCCATCTGTGACATGGGGCTCATCAGCTGGGGTGTTGTAAGGATGAATGTACTCTGATTCGCCTGTTGAGCCCAGGGGCTGACTCAAAGGAGGGCTCTGTCAATGTCAGCCATTCATAACAACAATAAACACTATGATAATTCCTTCCGGAAATACCTGTGGAGCACCTGGGACAGGAGAGGCCCTGTGCACAGTACTCTTGGACTATGAAGGTGAGTAAGAGGAGACCCGCCCCTCCTAGGGGGCATGGACAGGATTAGTTATAACCTAAGTCTTAGAGCGCCGAGTGACACGAAGAGAGGTATGCCGGGATGGCATTCAGGGAAGCTTCCGGGAGGAGGCTGTCTTTCAGCTGGGCCTGGGCAAGTAGCTACAACTGTGGAGGTGGGGGAAGAGAGGAAGGGCATGACTGCATGAGGAAGGAAGCAGAGCTGTGAAAGAGCATGCAGGTTTAGGGCACACGGAAGCTCTGCGTGGCTGGAGCGCGGGGTCCCGTGGGGGCCCAGGGGAGCCGTCAGAGGCAGACTGTTACTATCCCACGAACACTTCTGCCTTACTGGGCGACCCTGAGCCAGTCACTTCCTGTCTCTGCACCTGATGGATGGCTCCTCATCTTTCCCTCTCAGAACTTGAGTTACCCTCTTCATGTTTTCCATTCTCCCTCCCACGCAGGCTAAGTCTTTGTGTGACAAGTCACTGGAGGTTTTGACCGTGGCTGTGAACGATCAGTCCCAGGCGGAGTGCAAAAGCCCCAGAAGGGTGGGTGGGATGACGGGAGGGCGGACCCCACTGTAGTCCAGGAGGGCCACATGGGGCCTGGGCTAAGGGAGTGGAAGAGAAGGGTGGGGTGGGGGGTGGGGATGTAGGGGGGTGGACTGAGAGCGGTGAAGGAGAAAACACTGTTCTTGCCTGGAGCCCTGGCATCGGAGGGGAGGAATCAGGGATTCCCTGGTAGGAAGCAGGGCCTGGGTGACTGGTGGCCAGCTGCAAAGCTCGGGGACCCAGCCAGAGGGACAGCTTCCCCTCTCCAGGGAGGGAGTGATGGGCCGATTCGAGCGCACACTGATTTGGAAGCACCTATAAGACATGGCGGTGGGGTCTGCAGTAGGGAAGGGAGTTAGGAGCAGGGACTACTGGTTTGGACGTTGCCAGATGGGGCCAAGACTGGAAACGCTGCTTACTCCATGAGCTCAGGGCCTTTGACCAATTATGAGGACGTGGGGTGCGGGGGACAGGAAAAGAGAATGACATGGAAGTGACAGCCCTGGGCCTCACCCTCCCCCTTCTACGGGATGAGAAGTCTTGACTGGGGTAGTAAGGGGACCAGCTATCCTGACCTTGGCTTTAAACCCGGTGAGATGGTCTGGAGAACAGCGTCTGTTCCCAAGAACTGCTCCTTGCCAAGACAGCCGTTCTCTTTCCCTTGGGAAAATCCTAAGGTCCCCGCCTTAGCCCCTTCTGCTTCCACGTTGCTGCTCTGAATTCTTAGGCAGGCAGACGAGGAACAGAGAGGTTTGTGCTGGGGCAGGTCTTAGGGCTCAGGCCCTTGTCCTGCTGGCCATTTTCTTTGGTATCTTATGGGAGGCCTAAACTGGGTAGGCGGGACCAATGAAACTGGTGTCTAATGAGTGACTGATGGGCTGGCCAATGGAACACACTCCTAACCCAGCCACTCAAGGGGTCTTAAGACCGCCTGGCTTTGGCTCCCCACCCCCACCGCCCCCATCAGACCAGAAAAGAGTGGGGAGGAAGAGACCTGGGGCTGACTTTTTATCTTTTGAAAAGCCTAACCGAAAGAAAACATTTATCTGTGTGAAGGCTACAGGGGCTTAACTAAAATGTCAAGTTCCTTTGCTGGAATTATAACGGGGAACATGATAAATGTACCTTTATTCAGTCATCACTAATTCAAAGCCCTGTTTTATATGAAACAAAACCACAGTATGCGCTCAGAAGCTCTGATTGCTTCTGTTTCATATGAAATTGGCTCCTGAATTAATAATAACGAATGCATGTAAGTTGATAGCCTTAAACTTTTAAAACATGGAGAGAGAGAGAGAGAGAGAGAGAGTGTGTGTGTGTGTGTGTGTGTGTGTGTAGGGCAGAGCTGAGATAATAAAAGTGAAGATGTTCTCATTTTATAGATGGGAAAACTGAGGTGGACATCCTGAGCCCCTAGCCCTGGGCACTCCCTGGGGCTCTGGGCTGATGGCTCACTGGCAGTTCTGGGAGGGGGGAAGGGGCGAGGGGGGGAGAGGAAGGGCTAGCTACTTTTGCACCTTCAGGCCAGGGCCAAAGTTGCCTGGGAGATAAGGAGAGGGGAACCCTGAGAATACACAGCCTGTGGATTAGAGATTGAGCCAGGCAGGAAAAACAGGTGCAGATGATAACAGGGAACCGGGGGAGGGGAAACAAATAGAGAAAAAGAGGGGTGGATGGGACCAGCCAGAGAGGAGGAGGTAAGTCCCCCTCACGGACGGTCCATGGTCCTGGAGGGCAGATCACACGCTGAGCAGAACCTGGTCCCAGGCCCGCCCTCTCCACAGGGCCGTGAAGTGCATGATCAGAAAGGCCTGAAGGGAGGATTTTGGCCTCAGCTGGCTCTGGCCTCCGCCCGTGGGCATGGGCGATGCCCACACCTGGGGGCCAGGGTTGCCCTTCGACAAACCAGTGGCAGCGATACCCCCCACCCCCTCCCCCAGACAGCCACCCAGCCACTGAATCCCTTTGATTCAGAGGCCCTGTCCGGGAGAACTCTTGGTCAGAAGCAACCCCATTAAAAATCCCTCCCCCGGCAACTAACTGGGAGCCCAGTCTGGTGTGGGGGAAAGGGCACTGGGCTAAGGGTTCAAAGTTTGAGGCTCCAGGCCTTGTCCAGTCACCGACTCCCGGACTCACCCTGGGGGCTGTTCAGCCCTCCCCATTCAAGAGTAAAGGTCTCAAGTGACTTCCGGGTTCGCCAGCCCAGCAGTGAACTTGGTTGGGGAGCTGGGTGGGAGCTGGGGTGTTGCTCCCCGCCCCCCACCCGTGAGCTTGCTGTGCGGACAAAGGCTCTGCGAGTCACAGGAGGTAGGGGCAGAGGATGGGCTGGGCATCGGGCCGCCTCTCTCCTCTGTCCCTGGCAGGGCTGTGGGGACCCGCTGGGGCCCTCAGGTCCTGCGCTTGGGCAGCAAGCCGGCACCTGTGTGAGGGAGTCTGGGCATCCTGCCCGGGGAACTGGGCCCAGGCCCTCTTGTTCAGCCAGAAATTCCAGCCTTTTAAGGATCAAGGGCCAGAGAGGGACCTTTTCCAGGCCATCAGGGAGCTGTTTTTCCAGCTTGGTGGTATCACCAGGCCTTGAGGGAAACTTCCCTGATCTTTGATCGGGCTTTCTGGAAAGGCCTTGTCTGCACTTTGTAGGAGGAACCAACTGGCTTGTGGCCACTTCTGTCCGCCCAGAGGCTCCAGCCCCTTCATCCAGGCCCTTAGGAAGGAATGACTGCTTAAATCAACTTCACTGAGGTCTGATTAATATACAATAAAATGCACCCATTTTAGACGTAGTTTGAGGAGTCCTAAATGCATGTGCTGTGTACCTAGCACAGTAATCAAGGCAGAGAACATTTCTATCGGCCTAAAAGGTTCCCTTGTATCTTCTTCCGGGTCACACCCTTCCTACCCTGTCCCAGGGCATCCACCCATCAGCTTTCTGCCCCCATAGAGCACGCTTGCCCATCTCACATACATCACCATACAGTTTAGACCCTTGTGTTTTTCCTCTCTGCACAATAATTTCAAGATTCAGCCAAATCATTGTGTCTGTGGGTGGTGCTTTCCTTTTTCTTGCTGAGTAATATTCTGTTGTGTGGATAAATCACATTGTTTATCGGTTCCCTTGTTTTGGGGCCTTTGGATTGTGTCCAGCATACGGCTATTGTGAATCAGGCCGCCATGAACATTTATCTGTAGTATGTTTTCCTTTCTCTGCATTAGTACCTAGAAGGGGAGGGGGAATGGCTGGGTCGGAGGAGAAGCTTGTTGACTCTTTAAGAACTGACCCCCTCCCCGCCCCAGTCTCCACCCACCACCGCCCCCACAGCCCCATGGCCCCATTTCCCAGAGCGGCTGTAGGGACAGATTTGGAATACCACCCTTCCCTGTCCTGGCCTTTTCTCCCCCACAGAGACTGAGCAGAGCTGTGGTGGTTTAGCGCTCCAGGGTGTGGGGAGGGTCCCGTAGCCCTGCCAGAAGACGGTCCCCTGCCTCCTCCCGTTCCCCTGCCCCCTCCACTGGGCAGCTCACTGCTGTGATTCAAGAGGCTGTGCTCAGCGCAGGAGGGCTCCACATCTATTTATACCCGAGTTAAAACACATGCATTGTTGGCTACGATGCCGTAATTCTTTTCCTTTTGCTCGTTCACACCATTCCATGCACGTGTTTTTAAACAGCCCACTGGGGCAGCCTCACCCCAATTTCCCTGCCTGCCACCCCCCACCTCCAAGGTGAAACCATTTCTTTCCAAGGCCCCGGTAGTTTGCGTGATCTTGGCCTGGGTACGCGCTCCTCCCGGGTGGGGTAGACGGTGCGTGGGTACGCACTCCTCCCCCGTGGGGTAGACGGTGCGTGTGGCTATTTTGCTGTCGGTGGCCAGAGTCAGCTCTCACACCCTAGTCACTTGCTCCACACTGCCATTGGTCACCAGAGAGCTCGGTGCTCCCCTAGTGCCAAAGGTTGCAGCTGCCCAGAGAGAAGGGGTGAAGCTTCCTTGCTAATCGCCAAGAGGTGTGAAAGTACGGAAAAGAATAAAGGCTCTTCCCTCGGAACAGGAATTAAGGAAAGCCAGGGGTCTGGTGTGGCATACTCGCCCAGCTGGGCCTACCCTTGCCCTGCCCGGAAGCTTTTAGGGCCTGGGCCAACAAGTGGCTCCTTCGGGATAAATCAAGATCTTCTTCCTTGTATGGCTCTTGGGCTCTCATCTCTCTCAGACCTCAGGATACCTGGGAAAACATTCTCCCCTGCTTGGGAAAATACCACTGCCCATTCCAGGAGTAGCTCTCTTTGTTAAGAAGAATAAGCAGGGCGCCTGGGTGGCTCAGAGGGTTAAGCCTCTGTCTTCAGCTCAGGTCATGATCTCAGGGTCCTGGGATCGAGCCCCACATTGAACTCTGCTCAGTGGGGAGTCTGCTTCCACCTCTCTCCCTGCCTGCCTCTCTGCCTACTTGTGATCTCTCTCTCTGTCAAATAAATAAATAAAATCTTTAAAAAGAAGAAGAAGAAGAAGAAAAAGCAGACTCTGAGCTGAGCATGGAGCCTGGCATGGGCTCAATCCCACAACACTGAAATCAAGACCTGAACTGAAGTTAGATGCTTAACCAGCTGAGCAACCCAGGAACCCCTGGGATATATATTTGGGGGGGGCACCATCTACATTAAGCCTTTATGTGGGCTGAGCCTTCAAGGAAAAAAAAATCTCAGAGTTAATGATCTTTGCCCGAAATGCATCGACCATTCCAGAAGGACACAATGATACTCAAAATTTAAGACAGTGGAGACCCCTGGCTTTCCTTAATTCCCACTCTGAGGGAAGAGCCGATATTAGAGCAAAAACAGACATAAAAGGGTGCAGGGCAGCAGTGAGAGAGGTGAATGTAAAGTCCAGGCGATGTGGGGGGAGGGCATTGTGCTGAGGCATTATCTGAACCGGACCTTGAAGGGTGGAAAGAAGTTCTCCCTGTGAAAAGGGCAGAGGGATATTCAAAGAGGAGGGAATTCCATGTGCGAAAGTGCAGAAGGGTGAGCGACTGGCCACATTTGGGATTGCCTTGAAGTGATAGGGCAGGAGTGTGGGGGCCTGGCGGGCCAGACTGCAGAAGGCTCGAAGAGAAGGGGCGGGTCTGAGGGACTCCGGGGTCCAGCCGGGACCAGGCAGATGGCAAGGGGCCTATACCTAGGAGGAGGAGGCGGGTAAGTTTCAAGCAGGAGAAGTGACTTCTGAACTTGACCCTAGAGCTATGGGCTCTCAACTCAAAAGGCTCCCCCAGGAAATCCCCAAGCTGACAGGTCCCTAGAAGATCAAGGTTGCCAGGCTGATTCCTTCCAAGGCGTCAGCTTTTCCACCACAGCCGGTGAAGCAACATACCTATAGTTGGAAAATGGGTTCTCCCGGGAGGGTGCCGAGGGGGACCCTGGGCTCATTACAGCACAGAACGCACAGCTGTAGGTCGTCCAAACTCTCCACTTGGCTTTATTTATACTCCTAATTACACCCTCCAGGAAGAACAATTGCTGATCGACCCAGTTACAAATTAAAGTTAATAAAATGAAGAGCCGGTCCAGCAACTGCAGCCAGATGCGCGGAGAAGCCTGTGGTGGTCGCGATCCTGGGCCGCCGGCCGCCCCCGCTCCTCGCACACCTCGCTGTCCTCCTGCGGCCCTTTCCTTCCCCGGGTGCTGTCCCGGTCCACGTGGGGTGGTCTCCCATGGGGCCTGGCAGGCTTCTGGAGGCCCTGATGGGTGGGTCCCGCCCCCGCCCCCCACCTCCGCCTCAGGCCTTCCCCTCCACCAGTGCCTGGCCTGGGAGCCAGTCAGCTCCGGATGCAGAGGTTTGGAAATCAAGGCTGCTAGACAGCAGAGCGAAGCAGGAAACAGGGTCTCCACTTGGGCCCTCCTTCCCCGATCTCTTGTGTTCCCCTTCGCTGCTGCCATGGCTGTTGGCAGCATCCCTCATTTCCCCTGATGGCTCTCTCTACCCACCTCCTCACCCTGTGGCTGACCTTGGCCGTCAGCCCTGAATGTTCTGAGAGGGGCCCTGCATTCTGTGGGTGTCCCAAATGGTCCGGCAGGCACTGTCCGCTTGGCTCAGCAGCTTGGAGAGCTTAAACACAGCCTCTGGCTTTTGCTGACCCCGTTCATTCCTTTTCTCTTTGTAAAGAGTAGAAACTGAAGAGGGGCAGGGGGACAGCCATCTCTCACAAGCCCAGCTGTCTGGTCGTGGGGCTCCTCTCTCTACCTCCCCTTGCCTCCTACAGAACAATTAGAGATAGTTGATCCTTGTTCCTTCCGATCCACAGCACACAAAACGGTGGGTTCCGATGCCCAGGGAAGCATGCCAGGACAGGGCCACACCCCGCAGAGAAGTGTTCGAAAGGCACACAGCGGGTGTCCTTCCTCTGAGCCTTTTGCCAGCTCCCAAAGCCCAAGCATCGCGTGCGTACCAGCCCTGCGTACAAGCCACACGTCACCTCCACCCACCCCAGGGTTTCATCTAGTCGTTCTGGCTTGGTTTTGCCTCATATCTGTCCAACTACAAGCTCCTGGCTCTGCCTCCACAGCCCTGGCCCTTTGGACAAGGGGTTACCATCCAGTCCTGCGGGCCTTTGGCTCTTGCACCTCCTCAGTGGGCATTGATGGGGCCCACACGGTAGCATGACCCCCATCTCTGCACCGGCTATAATTTGAGCTGCTCCCCGGCTCTTGCCAGCCCCAGATATCCACAGCAGAGGCTCTTGTGTTCTCCCTGGGGGAGCCAGACTGGACAACCCAGGGGAAGGTCTGGGCAGAGAGGAAACTGGCGAGGACTTCAGGCTGGGTCACGCCAGTGAAGCCTGTGGTCAAGACATTCAGGATCAGACTTCAATGACTTGCCTCCATGGGTGGCCCACCCACCTCTTTGTATTGTGCTCAGTCTGTTTCTTTGTCGGCCTGCCCACCTTACTGCGGGCTCTGAGGGCAGGCTTATGCCTTATTGGCCACTGGATCCCCACCACCTGGTGCGGGTTCTGGTTCTCTGACCAAGCCTCTGTTGAACAACGAAACAGATGAATGAATGAGCTCTCCTTCCTTTATTCATCAACCTAGTAAGACCCCAGGGAGAAGCTTTAGCCCATCAAGTCCGGTTGATCTACTTCTTGAAACTCACCTCCAGCCAATGCTTCTTGGGGGACTGTGCATTTCTCTGGTTAATTCCAACCAGGATTGGTTCACTGATTCCTGGCTTCCGTTTTTAACTCTCTTCCCGCACCCGTCCCTCTTCCACACTGCCCACAGGTATAATGCCACTCCTTTGTTTAAATACCATCACTACCTCTCCATTTCTCACAAAATAAAGTACAGTTCCTGGGGCACCTGGGTGGCTCAGTCTGTGAAGCTTCTGCCTTTGGCTCAGGTCATGATCCCAGGGTCCGGGGATCGAGCCCCATGTCAGGCTCCCTGCTCGGCGGGGAGTCTGCTTCTCCCTGTCCACACCCCACCCTTTCTCATGCTCTCTCTCTTTCTCTCTCAAATAAGTAAAATATTTAAAAAATAAAGACAGAAAGAAAGAAAGATAAAGAAAGAACAATTCCTTTAGCTCCTCTGTGATTTGTCCTACCCTACTCGCCAGCCCATTTCTTGCTCTGTTCCCCTGCGTCCCTGTGAGCCAACCCCTCAGAACTTCTCACTGTTCTTCTAGCAAGGTGTTCTTCCATCCCACGTTTTGTATCATCTGTCCCTTCTGCAAAAGCTGTGCTCTCCAGAAACCCCAGCCTTTCTGACCTACAGACCTCGCAAGAGTCCTTTAAGACCCAGCTGAAGTGTCACCATCTCTGTGACTCCTCTGATGTCACCAGTGAGCCATCCAACAGTCTGTTCTGATGTGTCTTTTTGTCCAGCACCGAGGAAGACCAGAGTACCGCAGTCTTTTGCTCCACATTTCTATTGCATGAGCACACAAGCCACTTGAGGTTGGGGCCTGTGGCATACTCCTCCCCATACTCGAAGCTGGCAGAGGGCCTGGCGCGTGGTAGAAGAGGCAGTCTGTGATAGGCTGGGTGGCCTTGGGTAACTCACTTACCCTCTGTCTCTCAGTTCGGTCATTTGTACAACTGTCGTAATAGCTCTGGCCAGAAGGAATCCCCAGCATTGAGGATCACCTGAGTTACCACCTGTAAAGCTTGTGGTCAGTGTTTCTCATGTATTAAGCCTTTGGTGAAGGTTAGCTACTGTTATTAACTGAGATTATTGGGTCCTCTAAATGTGTTTTTGGAATGAGTGGGTGAATGAGAGCCTACACAGTCTAGCAAGACACTTTCTGGGAACAAAGAACATGCAGTATCAGAGTCCTTCCGTGAAGGTCTTGAAGACAGGTCAAGGTGCCAACTCTGTTGCCTGGATTGGCAATAGCTTCTTGGTGAAGAGCAATTCACCATTTCTTCAAGTCGAGCAGAAAGTGCTTGGTTAAGGCAAGATGCCTGGATGGGATGCCTGGGTGGCTCAGTCAGTTGGGCATCTGGCTCTTGGATTTGGCTCAGGTCACAATCTCAGGGTGGTGAGATCGAGTTCCACGTTGGGCTCCAGGCTCGTGTGGAGTCTGCTGGAGATTCTCCCATCGCCCTCTGCTCCTCCCACTCATGCTCTCTCTTTCTTTCTCTAAAAAGCACATTCTTTAGAGAGAGCACAAGGAGGGGATGCCCACTGAGCAGGGAGCCCAACATGGGCTCGATCCCAGGCCCCCAGGATCATGTCCTGAGCTGAAGGCAGATACTCAACCGACTGAGCCACCCTGGCAGTCCCAAAATAAATAACTCTTAAAAAAAGAAAAGAAAGAAAGAAAGGAAAGCTGGCTGGAGTAAGCTTATACTTATAGATGAAGGACAGGAAAGAACAGAACCTTTGCATCTTGGTGACAGTGGTGGGAAGTCAGCCAGAAAGCAGCACTGGAGACACCAGTCCACAGTCCATTCACAAATTCCTTGGTTACCTTTGAGAAAGGATGTGGACCCACGATTACTCAGCTGCTAGATTACAAGGTATCAGACGGGGAAACAAATTTCTGCATCCAAAAAAAACCTTAAAGACCATTGGATCCAAATCATTTCTTTGGAGAATGATCATGATTTTGACTTGGTTCAAATTCTGATCCTGGGGCGCCTGGGTGGCTCAGTTGGTTAAGCATCTGCCTTCAGTTCAGGTCATGATCCGTGGAGTCCCAGGATCGAGGACCACAGCGGGTTCCCTGCTCAGCGGGGAGTCTGCTTCTCCTTCAACCCCTTCCCACTCTCCTGCTTTCTCTCCCTCATTCTTTCTCTTTCAAATAAATAAAATCTTTAAAAAAATTTTTAAAAAAACATTCTGATCCTGTTATTCACTATTTATGAGAGAGGTGATACATTCCTACTCTGACCTGTGACATGGAAATAATCCCTGTCTCACGTGGTGGTTGTGAGGTTGAAATGACATATGATCATCAGTGTGTGCAAACTTAATGTGAGGATCAATTTTGAAACACATGTCGTACCTGGATCTGATAAAAATATTCCCTTCTTGAGCAACAATAACTCTGGGCAGCTACAGGGTCTGTTTCTCATTCTTACAGGCTCGTCTGAAAGAAAAACTTTTGAACTGAGTACATACCGTGGGCCAGTTTGTTAGTGGCTAGAAAAACAGAATTAAAAAGTAGGGTTCTGTCCTCATGTCACTCATAGTCTAGACAAGACAGATTTCTAGTCATAAGACAACTTCTATGCATAAGATGGTGTGTCCACAGAGGGAAAGCACTAAACTGAGATGGGACAAGGTTAGAGATGCGGTAGTTAAGGGAGGCTTCTGGAGGAGCTAATGGACCAAGTCTTGGAGGAAGAGTAGAAATGATCCAAACAAAAGAGAGAGAAGGGAAATTCATTCCAGGAGGAGGAAACAGTAGATGCAAAGATCCTGGGGCACAAACAAGCAGTCCCAGGCTAGGAAGAGCAAATTGTCTGACAAGGACGGAGGAGGCGTACCTTTGTGTGGAGGCAAGTGAAGAGATGGGAAAAGCAAGGTGGCCTCATGTGACAAAGAGCCCCTGGCACCAGGTTAAGGACTCCGGAGTCTATTCCAAAAGTAATGGAGAGGCACTGAAGATGGCAAAGCAGAGGAATGAGCTGGTGATGTTAGTGTCCTGTCCTGCTTGTTCTGAGGGCTGGAGGACAGGAGATCCAGGGGTGGGGGTGAGGGGTCGGCTGTTCTAGAAATGCAGGCAAGGTATTGTCACCTGGAGCTACACAAAATTAACAAATGTAGCAATCTAGAAATTAACAAATGCAGCCTATCTGCTATCTAGAAATTAACAAACGTAACCTATATATAACAAATACAGCCTGTAATAAAGCCTCATTTAAAAAACAGCATCTGCATACCTCCAGCATACCAGGCTGGGGGGACCTAGTGGTGGCACCCCAGCAAGAAAGGAAGGGCATGGAGATAAGCTTCAGAATGTGGGGAAGTAGGTCCAAGAGGATATATGCCCAAAATGTTTATAGGGACTATTTTGGGGTAGCAGAATTATGGGTAAGTTGTATTCTTTTTGCCTATAACAAACATGAGTTACTTTTTATTTATTTTAAGTTTTTTTGTTTTTTTTTTAAATAAGCTCTAGGCCCAGCCTGGGGCTCGAACTCATGACCATAAGATCAAATGTCTCCTGTTCTACCAACTGAGCCAGCCAGGTGCTCCAAACATGAGTTATTTATATATTTTTCTAAGGAATGAAACAGGGGCACCTGCGTGACTCAGTCAGTGAGGCATCTGCCTTCGACTATGGTCCTGATCCTGGGGTCCTGGGACGGAGCCCCGTGTTGGGCTCCCTGCTCAGTGGAGAGACTGCTTCTCCCTCTCCCTCTCCCTCCTCCGCTCCCCTGCTCATGCTTGTGCACTCTCCCTTTCTCTGATGTGCTCTCTCTCAAATAAATAAATAAAATATTAAAGAAAAAAGAAAAACAAAATTTAATCCAAGAACTTTGGATCAAAGGGAATTGGAAGATTCAGGACATTCATTAGGACTGGAAGATGGCGAATTTGGAGGTCCTGATCAGGTTTGGAGCCAGTGTTGGTGAGAAGATCAAGGGGGAGACCAAAAGTCTACCCACAGGAGGCTTGGGCAGGAGAGTCAGTGCCCCCTGTTAGGGGGATCCTGGGTGAGCAGAGCATAGAAGAGAGCATCGAGGCCTTCAGAGTCGGGGACTATAGGCCAGCCAGCCCAGCGTTTGCTGGAGGGACAGGGAGCCAGATTGTCAGTAAGGTGGCCAAAAGACACAGGGAAAGATTGTGGGGAAGGAGAATAGTGGCCCATTGTTAGAGACCCGATAAACAAATTGACAGTGTTCATCTTGGGGGCGTGGGCCTGAGAAGCTCCAAGAGGGCTTAATTACTTACCCATGTGGGTCGGCTCCTGGGGGGGGACCCAGAGAACCATATTAACCCAGTTTGGCTTTCCTTGCCCCAGCGCTCGCGGCAAAGCCATGGAGATCCTGTCACTGAGCTGCTCTCGCCCCAAGGCCTTGGGCCTTCACAGCAAGGGAGAGAAAACCAGCCAGGCTCATCAGTCACCCCTTGCCCTGCTTCCTTTCTCCAATCGGGGATTTGCGTCAGCAGGCACCTGCTGGAGGTGAGCGCCCTCCCCACTGAAAGCAACCTTCTGCAGGCTCTCCGACCAGGTGGAGATGGACAGCTGCTCAGGAGGCCCAGGGCTGCTCTGGGCAGCCGCCTGTGGTTAGAAGGAGCCTGATTTTTGCAGGAGTGGATGAATGAGGTTGGAAACTCGTAGCTAGCCCGGCGATCAGAGCCAACTGCAGTCACGTCCGAATGGAAGTCAGAAACTACTGGAAGAAATGGAGGAGCTGAAAGGTCTTTCCCCAGGGGCTCTGGATTTCCATCAGACTCCCCCTCCACAGAAGGCGTGTCATATTGGGCATTTCATCCAACCCCTCAGAATCTTAGTTTGACTGCAAAATGGTGGTGACGTACCCTGACCCGAGAGACAGTATCCAAGAGCGGACCCTTATGAAGAGCTTGTTGTGGGTACCAGGCTCTGTTCGAGGTACCCTACATAGGGCCCTACATATTTAGAGTATATTGTATTATATTAATTAGCAACAACTCTACATGAGGTAGGTATTACCATGATTACTACCCCCCTTAAAGATGAGACAGCAAAAGCACGGGGAAGTTAAGAGACTTGGCCAAAATGGCAGAGTCAGGATTCAGACCCCTGTGCAGCCAGACCCACATTCCACTCTCAAATCCTTGCCTTCGCCTCCTTCCTCAGGTGCAAAATCCTTTACAAAGGGATGCAAGTGTGTTTTTCTTAGTCGTGACTGACCTCCCCAGAGTGCTGAGTTTAGCACCTCAGGCCCCACATCCCAGCGTGCGATGGGAGCAACAGGTGCCTGCTGAGCGTGGGTCCTTATAAACCCACGGAAGGCACAGGAGGGGAGACTCCGAGAACTGGCCACCTCCCACAGTCATGGAGCTCTGAAGCCTAAGAGCTTCATCTTATTGCAAACTTCCCAGCGTCAGGCTTCTCAGACCTCTTGGAAAAGAAGCCAGGCAATGTGTAGCTCAGGGCTAGGCCTCTAGAACCTGGGGTTAAAGCCCATTTCCATCACTTCCCAGCCGTGTGACCTTGGGAAGTGACTTTACCCTTTGGGCTTTGGTTTGCTTATGTGTAAAATGGAGATCCAGGCATACCTACCTCGGAGGTCATGGTGAGGTGAGCATGGGATGTTCTTGGTAGCTCCTAGAGATAGCTCCAGGCCGGGGCAAGAGGGTAGGATTTGACTCAAAGTTTGCTTTGCTTAGAGGAGTCAGGATAAGGGCTATACCCAGAAACCAGAAGATTCACACGGTGGTGGGATGTCTGTCTGGGGGAAGATTCTAGCAGGAAGCGAACAATAAAGTCAGACTGCTAGGAGGGTGGAATGAGGTTCCGGAGGCTCAAAGGCAGGTAAATGGGGAAGGGCCTAGTTGGACTGGTGGTTATTTTGGGGGGACCCACAACTAGGTAGCTGGGTACCCTCTTTCCAGGACCTGTGCTCAGTATTCCAAGGGCCTACGGGTGTCTGGTAGGAGACAGTCAATATAAGAGTCTGGTGAGGATTTGGCAGCAAGGCATGGAGGCAGCCACCTGGGAAGGAATTTCCTTTCCAGGTGGCTGGGGTTTAGGGAAGAGATTATGAAAGCTGTAGGAGGAAGGCACCAGAAGCGAGGTTCAGTTGACATTGGGCGAGGCCAAGTCCAGATGTTAGATATAGGGGGCCCAAGATTTAGGGGGTCAAAGCAAGGGGAGGAGGTAACTAGCACATGCAAAAGTTGAGGTAGCGTTTCGTTCAAAGGGGGCGGGTGTAGCTATTTTGGCGGCCAGGATCTACAGCTGAGACAGGATTTCAGTTCCTTAGAACAGAAGTAACTAGACGGGGATTTGATGCGTTATTACTTCCCTCCATTAATCTGGGGACCAATACTGCCCACTTTTTCATTTAGCGAAATGAGACCATTTTTTAAAAAATATTTTATTTATTTATTTGACAGAGAGAGAGAGATCACAAATAGGCAGAAAGGCAGGGAGGGAGAGAGGAGGAAGCAGGCTCCTCGCTGAGCAGAGAGCCCAATGCGGCCTCGATCCCAGGACCCTGAGATAACGACCTGAGCCAAAGGCAGAGGCTTTAACCCCCTGAGCCACCCAGGCGCCCAGAAATGAGACCATTTAAACAACCAATTAATGCATCAGCTACCATCACCATGATTTCCTAAAAGAGCCAGCTTCTGGCCAAAAGGAAGACGGACATAATCTCAGAATAGACATTTAAATTAGCAAGGAAAATTAACTTTGCAAAAGGCTCACTTGCATTATCTTTTTGTCAGGATGCAGCTGATGGAGGGAAACTGTCTGGAGCATGGCTGCTGGGCAGAGCAGCGTCAGGGACACGTTCGTGCCCGGGCCTCCCCTCCCTGGCGCCTGGGCTTGGTTGTAGGGCTTGGTTGGGAGGAACACGAGAAAGGTTCCGTGGCCATGTGCAAGGTGCCTGACTCTGGGCTTTTGTGCTCACAGCTGGACCTCTGCGCTCCTGTGCAGATGTGCCAGGCCACTGGCTTCCGGCCCAGTCTGACCCCACTCCGTTCCACGGCTGCCTGGCTCCTCTTCCTCTCATAGCCCTCCGCTTGCCCTTTGGACATGACACCTGCACTTGTTTTCTCCCATTGGACCGCTGGCACTTTTTAAGGGCCTTGGCTGGAAACTTGCCTTCCACCCCTCCTGCTCCTGCCCATCCTGGGACACCCTGTCCCATCCCCACCCCTGGACCTCAGCCTCAACCCTTGTCCTCGATGGCTGAGGATCTACACAGAGCTAAGATCAGCCCTCATAGCCCCTACAGTATGGACCCACCCGCACTTACTCCATCCACGCGCTCCTGCTCTCCCCATGGGGGTGAGGGACAGAACAAGACTGAGTCTCAAGTTTGCTCACAACCTATAGAATCCATAGGCCCCCAGACAAGGAGCCAAATGTGTAATTGACCCCCATCTGTGTCAGAGTTTGTCTCTTGGATATCTGTAAGCTCTTGGAGATGGGGACCTTCCCTCATCATCTCCTCTTCACTCTTTTCTTTCCTACTCATCCGCAATTCCGGATGTCCACCCCTCCCCAAAAACCAACTAGTGAAGCCCATCCGAAATATTTCTGTTGCCTTGAATTTGATTCCTTCATTCAAGACACATTTACTGATCACTTGCCAAGAATAATACCAAGACAAAGCAGATAAGGACCTTGACTTCAAGGAGCCTCCAGCCTCACAAGGAGAAGGACCCATGGCCATGGACCTAGAAATGAAAGAGAAAATGCACAGTATTTCCAAAACAAGCTCGAAGGCTGAGCTGAATTGTTTCACCTCCAAGTGCTTGGGTGGTTTGGCCCATACCGGTCAGCCCAGCCCGGAAAAGCAATCTTTCCACTGGGGCTCCAAACATGTCCCATTCAGCCTTGACCACAGCTCTGAGCCAAGGGCGAATCAGCCTCGCAACCATGCAACCATCTTGTTTTTGTTTCCAGAGAGGTTTTTTTCCTGTCTTGGTCTGCTGGTGCTTTCCTCCCTGACCCCCCCTCCCACACTCATTCTAAACCTGACAAGCCAGATTTCTCCTTAAAAACAAATGTCTCCCATTGCAAGATAAGGGTGCTCTGTGTTTTCATTAATTTATTGATTTATTGATGCTGGTTTTCATACTGAGTTTGGGCTGGCCTTGTACTGACTTTATTGAAGGTGGTTTAAGCAAAAGGACGCAAGAAAGGGGAAAACAAAGAAACACTGAACTCTCAACCAAAAAAAAAAAAAAAAAGAATTTTCAGGGCACCTCTGTGGCTCAGTCGGTCAAGCCTCTGCGTCCAACTCAGGTCATGATCCTGGAGTCTTGGGATGGTGTCCCGCATCAGGCTCCCTGCTCAGAGAGAAGTCTGCTTTTCCCTCTCCCTCTGCTACTCCCCCTGCTTATGCTCTCTCTTGCTCACTCTCTCTCTCAGATAAATAAATAGAATCTTTAAAAAAGGGGCGCCTGGGTGGCTCAGTTGGTTAAGCAACTGCCTTTGGCTCAGGTCATGATCCTGGAGACCCCGGATTGAGTCCCACATTGGGCTCCCTGCTTGGCGGGAGACCTGCTTCTCCCTCTCTCACTCCCCTCTCTCACTTGTATTCCCTCTTTCGCTGTGTTTCTCTCTGTCAAATAAATAAATAAAATCTTTTTAAAAAAAAGAATCTTTAAAAAAATGAATTTTCTTTTAAGATTTTATTTATTTGACAGAGAGAAACACAGCCAGAGAGGGAACACAAGCAGGGGGAGTGAGAGAGGGAGAATCAAGCTTCCCGCCCAGCAGGGAGCCCGATGTGGGACTTGATCCCCCGTCTCCGGGATCATGACCTGAGCCAAAGGCAATCACTTAACCAACTGAGCCACCCAGGCGCTCCAAAAAATGAATTTTCAATCAGCTGATTTAGAACCGGTGATGAAGTTTCCCAAGAGAGTCTAATAAAAGTGGGATGGGAGGACCCTTCAGGCTGAAGAGCAGGGATTTCCATGCCTTGCTTTTCACTGCTCACTGACAGTAATGGTGGGTCAGACTTCCTATGGGGGCCAAGAGGCTCATCCCCAAGGGGTTCTAGAAACTACTCCCAGTGGGCTGCCTTCCAGTCTCCTTCCAGTCTCCCAAGGTAAGGCTTTCCAAAATTCAATGAGCTTTTTTGGTGATATGGTCATCGCTTTCTTCCCAATCTGTAGCTGTGTGGAGTGGGGGCAGCCCAGAGGTTGTGGGGAAGCATTCTGAATCAGAAGTCAGGAGACCTGGGTCCTAGTCTTGGCTGCGCCCCCAACCGGGGCAAATGCCTTGACTTACCAGACTCAGAGAGCCTGTAATGTTCAACTAGTCTATAACATCTGCTTCTTTGTTTTAGTTATGTAACTATAAATGGAATGCATGTTCGCTGAAGCGAAGGTAGTACAGAAATATATCAAGACAGGTCCTCTCACCCCCTCCCACCATCATCTCCAGAAATAACCACTGTTTGTTAGGGGAGCACCCTTTCAGAAATGGTCTCCGCCCACGCACAGATACACTCAGTGTGTTCAGGCCCTGCCTCGATTCCGGGTTCCCACGGCTTGCCTAGTGGCTGTGGGGTTCCCCATCTTCCAAAACAAGAATCTGCATTTTTTAAAAAAAGATTTTATTTATTTATTTGACAGAGAGAGGGATCACAAGTAGGCAGAGAGGCAGGCAGAGAGAGAGGAGGAAGCAGGCTCCCTGCTGAGCAGAGAGCCCGACATGGGCCTTGATCCTAGGACCCTGAGATCATGACCTGAGCAAAAGGCAGAGGCTTTAACCCACTGAGCCCCCTAGGTGCCCAAGAATCTGCATTCTTAACATGTTTTCTTCTTTTGGCACTAAGAAAGGTTTTGCTTCTTTTTTCTTAATCTGTATTCACCTTTTCTAGAAAATTCCAGAGATAAGAAAGAGGTGTGGAGTTAGCTCGTATAGGGCCCCAAATCAATGATTCATGGATATTCCACACTCCTAATTCAGTGATGTCACATTGATAACTTGCAGTTGGGGGCATCTGGCAAATGCTAGATCAGGACCCCACCCCCACCCGGACAGAGTTTGCTCCCACATCCGGGGGCCTGGTGAGGAACGGGCTTTGACAGCTCAAGGTAGGGGGAGGGGTCGGCCAAATGGTGCTGTGTGGTGTGATGGGCTCTGTGGAGTCAAGCAAACTGGGCCTGTAGGCTGTGTCTCTGCGGCAAAGGATAACAGAACCCCAGGCAAGATCATGGAAATAGATGTTGGCAGAGAGTGGGGACTTACACCTCCTCTAGCCTGCTGTTCGGAAGCAAACACTCCATGACATTCCATCTTGTAGACGGCCATGGTAGATTGCTAGAATCATGGCCCCAGTGAGTGGCAGATCCTTGTGTCTGCTCCCCTTTGCTATGGGGTATCGCTGCCCCTCACTGAGCAGTCCAGTCTACTTTGTCATCTCCTTGAATCTGGAGTGGCCTCATGACATCTCTGGCCAGCAGAATATGGCAGAAATAACATGCACAGTCTGGAGCGTTGGTCTAAAGGGGTCTTCCAGCTTCCACCATCTCCTTTGCATAACCTTGAGATCTCCATGTCCTGATGAAGTTCCCTGAGCCCGTGGGGGGATGAGAGACCACCGGGAGAACTGGAGAGCTGCACCAGCCAGAAGACATGTGAATGAGGCCGTGTTGCCCCCCTCCACATGACCTTTGCCACATGGGGGATTGCAGGGGAGACTAATGGCACCGCCCACATCGCCGACCCACTGCCCTGCAAGAAGCAATAAATCATAGTGGTTTGTTATGTGGCAATAGCTAACTGAAACAACCTCAGAATCTAGAGAAATCATGGGCCTGGAAAGATGGTGTCCCCCCAAACACCCTGACCCCCTAGCTATAAATGGATCCCTGTTAGAGTTGATAAATGATCAGGATTTATTTAAGCTGTAATTCCACCACCACCACCACCACCCCACCCCCCAGGGGCTCATGCACCTTCAAAGGAGTAACCTTTTAACAGTGGGACTACAGGCCCTTATCAAGGACATATCTTTGGACTGAGAGCCTCCCGTCTGCTCTTCAGAAACCACATCCTTTGACCGGCTCCAGCCACTTTGCAAAGGTCTACCTACCCAGGGGAGGGGGCAGATCTAATTCAAAGGAGACAGCTGGTTGATAAAGCAGAGGAAATTATGAGGAGACCCTGAAGCACATCTAACCTTCTAAATTCCAAAAGAGTGCTGGAGGGAAAAATAAACAAGGATTCGAAAGATGACGGAATCGGGGGCAGACATATAGATCATACCCTGTATATGTCAGTGACATAAAAACAGTAAAAAGCCAGGTAGATTAAACTAGAGTTTTACATCATTCTGAATATGGTTTCCCTCCCTAGACTGTAAGCCTCTTGGAAACAGGGGTCATGAATTGTTCATCTTTATGACCAAGAGCCTAGCATAGGGCTTTGCACAGAGCAGACACTCAGTGACTGCTGCTGAAGTATAAATTCGAGCCCAAAGAACAGGGTGGAGAACATAGAAGCCAATAGGTCCCAAGGTTCAGAGATTCTGAAAGGCTTGAAATGGCTGTGGAGCAATCTGGGGAGCCGAGGTCTGGGCCCACGGACACGGCCACGGGGCCGGGTGGGGTAGGCACTTGGCTCCCCAACCCCACCCTCCGAGGGCGTCCTTGCCCTCCCCTGGGGCGCTGGAAACTTGAAGGTGAGGCTGCAGATCCTCAGACCTCGCTGCCCCCGGAGCCCCCTCAATCACCAACCTTATTCGGAGAGCGGTGACCCGGGCAGGGGGGAGCCTATCGGTGCCGGTGCCGAGAGCTGGAGCCTGGACTCAGCCCCTTCGCGGTCCTGAGGCCAAGTCAAGGGTGTAGAAGAACCCTTGAAAGCACAGAGCCTCAGGCACCCCCCCCAACACCAGACACTTGTCAAGTTGTCTTTCTCCCTGGGGGGGCCTCACCTTGATCCAACTCCTCCCTCTCACCTGCACCCTGGGGGCCCTGGGGGGCTCCCCGGCACCTCTCTGGGTGAATGTGGTGGCCTTGGGGAGCGTCTCTCGCTCTCTCTACTACTCTAGCTCTGCTTTGTGCATCCAGGGACAGGGACAGGGAAAGGGGCCCCTTGAGCAATGTCTCTAACAAATCCCTTCCCACTTCCTTTCCAACCCAGAGCATACTATCCGGCCCTTGGAGACTTTGTTCCTGGTCTACAGAAGGAAGGGAAGCAAGGAAGAAGGGATGGCAAAGGGAAGGGGTGGGGTGGGATTCCTCAAGTACCCTCCCAGCTTCCCCCATTTACCCAACATAAAGTTCAATTCCTTTTACGGCCTGCAAAGCTCTTGTCAGAAGAGCCCCCCAACCACTCAGCCTTATCTCTGCCTCCCCCCTCAGACCTGACAACCACAGGGCTCCACACCAGGCTCCTCCTGCAGGGCCTTGAGTCCGAAATGTCCTTTTCCTTCCACACCTCAAGGCCTCCTTCTGCTCTGCAGTGCCTCCCTCCTCAGCTGCCTTAGCCCCCTTCGGTCTAGTGAGTCAGCAGGGTCCCTCCCTCCTACCTTTCCTTCTTCCTTCCTTCAACCAGTGCTCAGTGAGCATCTCAGTGAGCTGGGCTCTGTGCTTGATTCCAAGGATACCACAAAAGAACACCGTTCCTACCCCTAGGGACCTTAAAAGCCCAAGTCCCCCCCCCCCCCCAGACAAGTGTGGACATTAGAACAGCCTCCCCTGAAGAACTGAAATTAACAGCTGAAAGCTGAATAGAGGTTAATGAGGGTGGGGTGCGGAGTTGGTGAGAGGCCCCAAAGTGGGAGGGAACCTGATATATACTTGAGGAGGTAAAAGAAGAGGGAGGAAGTTTGTGTTGACTCTGGGCTATAGGCCTGGTAGATCGCAGTGAGGATTCTGGTCCTCCTCCTGGGAGAAACGGGAGACACTGAGGGGCTTAGCCTGGTGGGAGTGGAGGGATGGGAACGTGTCTGATTTGCACGTGGGGTGGTCAGTGATGGGGGCAGGGGTGAAGGCAGGAGAGCCCATAGGAGGCTGCTGGAAAAGTTGAGGAAAGAGATGCTTGTGTCCTGGCCAGCAGTGGGTAGACCAGACTGACAGGTAGGAGGTCAGACTGATGGTCAGGTTGGTGATAGGGACACGGTGACAAAAGGGGGTGTCCAAGATGGATCCCTGATTTCGGATCAGGAGGGGTCTGTGCTCCCGCTAGCCTGGGGCTTTACTAAGTTCTTGAGCCTCTGTACCCAGCAGAGCATCTTATGAAGAGCTCATGGAAGGGAAATCCAGACACCAGAGAACAAATGGGTAAAATGTCTTTATTAGGGAGTATAGGTGTTAAATTCAAGCCATTTTAGCCACACTATTTACAGAATCCTGGTAACAAACAGGTGCTTCCAAATGCACAAAGATCAGATTTCTTCCAAAGTGATAAATTAATGCTTTTGGAACATAGGCGGATAGGTGGGATATGGACATTGTGTTCTCATTTTTGCAAGATAATAGTTTGAACTATAGGGAGCTTCTGGAAAAAACTACTACATCTACAAAGAAGGAAGCCCCAAGTGTAAAGATATTTTGATGATATAAACTAGATATACTATGCTATATGATAAATATGAAAATATATTTAATACGACATTATTTTTTCTTTTGTTTAAATTCTTTTAAATATGACACTGTTTTTAATTGCAATAGTACCTGCTTGCTGAGAGAAATTCCAGCAATATAGAAAGAACAGCATCAAAGTGAAGTGTCACTTCCCCCACGCCCAAAATTATCTCTCATTGAATGTCTCCATTTTTCCCTATGCACCAAAACATGTTTCCACTTTCCATAAAGATGAGATTGTTTAATACTTTTCTGTGGCCTGATTTTTTCCCCATATCATAGCCATATGGAAGCATGACTTAGGGTCATGGTCAAGCCACTGGCTTTGGAGCCAGATCACTGGGGTTCAAATCCCTGGGCTGCCAACCAACAATGTGATCTTAGAGGAATGACTCACCTCACTGTGCCTCAGTTCCCTCGTCTGTGAAATAGCACAAATTACAGTATATTCCTCATTGGGCTTCTGGAAGGCTTAAACCGACAAAAAGCATAGAGAAGAGTGCCTGGTACATACATTATAGTCTCGCTTCAGGACGGATCTATCTCCTCAACAGCTTCCAAGTGTAAGATGGGTCAAAATTATTCAACTATCCTTTGGGGATGGACATTTAAGATGTTTCCATCTCCTTCGCAATTCTAAACTGCAATTATCTGTAAAGTATCTTTAAAGATGTGTCTTTCCTGGAGCGCCTGGATGGCTCAGTCATTACCCATCTGCCTTTGGCCCAGGTCACGATCCCGGGATCCTGGGATCGAGCCCCACATCGGGCTCCCTGGCTTGGCTGGAAGCCTGCTTCTCCCTCTCTCACTCCCCCTGCTTGTGTTCCCTCTCTAGCTGTGTTTCTGTCAAACAAAAAAAATATATACATTAAAAAAAAATAAAGATGTGTCTTTCTGATGAATCACAGGTCTGTACTTCTGAAACCAATAATACACTACATGTAAATTAATTGAATTTAAATTTTAAAATATTTTTTAAAACTTCAGCATGGAGGATAAAATCTAATCCTTGGGATTAGACACTGAAAGTCATAATAAAATAATTTTCTCCAGTAAAAAAATGTTTTAATAATAAATCTTAAAAATGTGTCTTTCTGCAACATTTTTGTTCTTTTTTTAAGTTTTTTAAATATTTTATTCATATATTTTTTAAAAGATTTTATTTATTTATTTAACAGAGAGAGAGAGATCACAAGTAGGCAGAGAGGCAGGCAGAGAGAGAGGAGGAAGCAGGCTCCCTGCTGAGCAGAGAGCCCCACATGGGGCCTTGATCCCAGGACCCTGAGATCATGACCTGAGCTAAAGGCAGAGGCTTTAACCCACTGAGCCACCCAGGCGGCCAACATTTTTGTTCTTAATACAAAATGGCACCAATGCTCACTCTTACCCTCATAGTTAGCCAGTTCAAATTCCTGTTAGAGCTCCCTTTCCCCACTCTTTTGTCAACGCTAACAATTAGCAATTTTTGGTAAGTTTCAGCAAACCAGTGGACAAAATACAAATATCTCATTGTTGTCATTTGTGTTGCCCATGTTATTCATGAGATCCTCATTTTATATGTTTATTAATAAGTTGTGATTTTTTTCTTCAGTGAATTGATTCCATTTTAATTTTGGACAATTTTCATTGAGTTTATATCTTTCAGTTGTTGATTTGTAGACGTTCTTTATATATTACAGTATTAATCTTTTACTCTTTGCTTCAGTCGCAAATAGTTTCTCTCCATTTGTCTTTTAATACTGTTTATGGTTTCTTTAGGTGTACTAAAGATTTAAGTGTTTATCTGATAATCTTCGTATTAATGGATAAATCTGTATTATCTGTGCTCTGTTAATCTTTTCTTTGTGGCTTTTGGGATTGAAGCCTTCCTTAGAAGGCAGCTTAAGATTTAAAAAACATGTTTTTACATTTCTCGTTTTTTAAGGGCTTTAAAAATGTGTTGATTTTTATTTTTTTTAATTTTTTTTAAAAGTATTTTTTATTTTATTTATTTGACAGAGAGAAACACAGCCAGAGAGGGAACACAAGCAGGGAGAGTGAGAGAGGGAGAAGCAGGCTTCCCGCCGAGCAGGGAGCCCGATGTGGGACTCGATCCCGGGTCTCCGGGATCATGACCTGAGCCGAAGGCAGTCGCTTAACCAACTGAGCCACCCAGGCGCCCCTAAAAATGTGTTGATTTTTAAACCACCTTGAATTTCCTCCTAAAATTGATAACCAGTTGTCTCAACCCCATTTTGTCCCATAAACTTTGATGGCCGACATTTTTATAAACTATGTTCCTATTTATACAGGACATACTTCAGGACTCTGTGTTCTGTTTCTTCACCAACTTGTTATTCCTACATCAATACCTCATTTTTTATTATTATAATCTTTACTCTCTTTGTTGTGTGTCTTGCTATATAAGAGGAGGTGCTCCTGTCATTCTTCTTCTATTTCAAAATGTTCTTGGCTATTCTTGTATATGTTTACTCTTCCAGATGAATTTCAGAATCAGCATATCCATAAAAAGTCCCACTGGAATGTCAATGGGCACCAATTGGGAGGAGAATTAGTATCTTTTTAATACTGATTTTTTTTTATCATTTTCAGAAGATAAATTGTTTCTGTATATAGTCAATATTTGTATATCCTTTAATAAATTTCACAAGTTTTTTCCCATAAGTCCTGTACATTTTTGACAATTTGTTCCTAAGTACCTTTTTTGTTTTTGTTATTAATGTGAGTTATATCTTTTTTCTGTCATATTTCCTAATTTATTATTGCTGATATATAGGAAAGCTGCTGGCTTTTGTGTCTGTATGTATTTGCCCTTTCTAATTTACCAGCTTGTTAGATTCTTTTATAAGCCATAATTATTTTTTGAGGTGTTATCTTGGAGGTTCTGCAGGAATAATCTTAACATCTAGAAATAATGCCCTTTGTCTCTTTCCGTGTTGATGTGTGCCTCTTATTTTTTCATCTTATTGCGATGACTGGGTTCTCCAGGCAAGTGTACTGATCACAATGGTATCAGGGCACCTGGGTGGCTCAGTCGGTTCAGTGTCTGCCTTCGGCTCAAGTCATGATCTCAGGGTCCTGGGATGGAGCTCCATTTCATTTTGGGCTCCCTGCTCCCTGGGGAGCCTACTTTTCCCTCTCCCTCCATTGTTCTCCCTGCTCATTCTCTCTCTCTCTCAAATAAATAAATAAAATCTTTTTAAAAAATAACAACAGTTTCAACTTGGTTTGTTTCGATCCTGACTTTAAAGAAAACGCCTCTAATACTTTGCCATTAAGTTTAGCATTTGCTGTAGCTGTAGGTTTCTGATGGAGACTTTATCAAGTTCAGGAGGGTTTCTTTCTTTCTTTTTTTTTAAAGCTTATTTATTTAAGTAACCTCTACACCCTGAAATCAAGAGCTGCACGTTCCACCCACTGAGCCAGCCAGGTACAACAAAGATGTTTTCTTTCCTGCTCTACTTGTAAGAAGGTTTTTTTTGTTGTTGTTTTGTTTTTCCAATCATGACAGGGTATTGTATTTTATTAAATGCATGTGGAGGTTTTTATTTTTGTTTTTTGGGGTGGTTTTTTTTTTTTGTATCAATGGAAATGATCAGAAGTTTTCTCTCTTTGATATAATAAAGTAGTGAATTTCATTAAAAAATATCTTAATGTTGAACCATCCTTGCATTGCTTAATTTTTTGTTTGTTTTTTCCTTTTCCACTATTTCTTTATTTTCTATTTTTTTTATTTTTATTTTTTCCATAACCCAGCCACTCTATCCCTCTCCTCCCACCCCCCAGCAACCCTCAGTTTGTTTCCTGAGATTAAGAGTCTCTTATGGGTTGTCTTCCTCCTCGGTCCCATCTTGTTTCATTTTTTTTCCCTCCCTACCCCTCATGAGCCCTCGCCCTGCCTCTCAAATTCCTCATATCAGAGAGAGTATATGATAATTGTCTTTCTCTGATTGACTTATTTCGCTTAGCATAACACCCTCCAGTTCCATCTATATCATTGCAAATGATAGTATTTCATTCATTTGGTGGCTGCATAGTATTCCATTGTATATATACACCACATCTTCGTTATCCATTCACCTGTTGATGGACATCTAGGCTCTTTCCATAGTTTGGCTATTGTGGACATTGCTACTATAAACATTCAGGTTCACGTGCCCCTTCATATCACTACATTTGTATCTTTAGGGTAAATACCCAGTAGTGCAATTGCTGGGTCATAGGGTATCTCTATTTTCAACTTTCTGGGAACCTCCATACTGTTTTCCAGAGTGGCTGCACCAGCTTGCATTCCCACCAGTAGTGTAGGAGGGTTCCCCTTTCTCTGCATCCTCGCTAACACCTGTTGTTTCCTGACTTGTTAATTTTAGCCATTCTGACTAGTGTGAGGTGGTATCTCACTGCAGTTTTGATTTGTATTTCCCTGATGCTGAGGGATGTTGAGCACTTTTTCATGTATCTGTTGGCCATTTAGATGTCTTCTTTGGAGAAATGTCTGTTCATGTCTTCTGCCCATTTCTTGATTGGAATATTTGTTCTCTGGGTGTTGAGTTTGAGGAGTTCTTTCTAGATTTTGGATACTAGCCCTTAATCTGATATGTCATTTGCAAATATTTTCTCTCATTCTGTTGGTTGTCTTTTGGTTTTGTTGACTGTTTCTTTTGCTGTCCTTGCATTGCTTTAATACACTGATCCTATTTGCTAATATTTCATTTAGGGTTTTAAAAATCTGTGTTTATAAGCAAATTTAGTTTTTGCTTTCTTCTTGGTTGTTCTTTGCTTGTCCACTTTGATATCAGCATTATGCCAACCTCATAGACTGAGTCATAAGATCTTACCATAAAACCGCCTTATTTCTTTTCCATGGGCAGATTGGACTTTTTTTTTTTTTAAGTAGGCTTTATGCCCAACCAGAGCTTAAAGTCAGGACCCTGAGATCCAGAAACACATGCTCCACCAACTAAGCCAGCCAGGCACCTCACTGTGGGTAGATTTTAAACTGGTTTTTTTTTTATCCCCCATTATGTGTAGTCTACTTGGATTTGATACTATTTCCTGAGTCAATTGAGATAATTTATAATTTCTCTGAAAATTGTAATTTTCATCCAGATTTAGTCCAGTTCCACATAGGAGTGTCTAAATTCTTTAATAATTTCTGTTTCTATAATCATGTTCTCTTCTTGTTTCTAAACTCATCAGCATGAGCCCGTTTCCCCTATTTAGACTTATACAAATTTTATCTATTTTATCAGTTATGAGCTTTTGATTTGCGAAAACTGATTTATTAATTCTTACCTTCTGCTTGAGTTAGATTTATTTTGTTTCTTTTTCCAGTAACTGAGCTGCCTGCTTAGATAACTGAGTTTCAGTTTTTCTTATTTTCTAATAAATGTGTTTAAGGTGATAAATTTCCCTCCAATTATCACTCTGCATTGTATAGAACTTGGCATCTTGTGTCCATGTTGTCATTATTCTAAAGTGACCCACGTTTCAGCTTTGATCTCCTATTTAACTACAGATGATGGAAATTTCAGTTCTAATTTCCTCTTTAATACAAAAGCTATTGCAAGAAGTGCTTTAAAATTGCAAGTGAATAGGTTTTCTTTCCTTTCTTCCTTTCTTTTTTTTTTTTTTTTTGCTACAGTTGCCATTAATTTCTCATGTTATTGCTCTGTGGACCATTTGGGTCAGAAGGTTTCAACTCTGGGCAATTTATGGACATTTTCTTTGTGAGTTATTACATAGGCAATTTTATGCTTTTCCATGGATGTTTGAAAAGGACGTCTGTCTTTGGCAAGTCCTAGAAGAATACTACCAAATCAAGCTTATAATTTGAATCTTTACTTTTTATCTTATTAATAAATCAATTTCCGCCTATGATTGAATTATTTCCTTCTGGTTGTTTTCTTCAATCTTAACTTCCGGAATTCCAATTTTGGTCAATATCACATCTCCTAGAGCTATTCCGTATGTCACTTAATATTTTTTCGTACTAACTATAGTAAGACTAGAAGAACAGTGATTTAACCTTAGAATCCAAATGCCACTGGGCATGTGAAGTCATGTGGTGATTCACTGTGTAAGTACTGCCCAAACAACACACGTTTAACAAGGTAAAAAAAAAACACAGCATACTTTGGGAGAAACACACTGGGATGCGAGCGGCCAACGAGAATGCTGAAACTAATGCAAAAGAAAAAGTCAGTTCAGCCAAATCTTTATGAAGCACTCTGTGAATGGCACAGGCACAGGGCAGTGGAGGCCACACAGATCTCTTGGAGAGCCAGGACCTGCACCGATTCAACATGGTTAAGTAACCAAAGGACCGCACTCACTTTCCTGCCAAATGAATGGCTCAGGCAGCGAGTGTTACCGTGGTCCAGGGAGGGGCGAGATGGAAGTTGTAAACAACAAGGTTGCTAAACACGAGAATCCTACCCTAGCTGATTTTAGCCAAAAATGAGGCATCCGAAATGTCTCTTAGGCACACTTAGGTCCTCTTGGCCTCACGGTCTCTCCTTCCAGACACCGCACAGGCTCTGGCTAACTTCATGCAGCGCAATCAGACAGCTTCTCAGCTCACACTGTCACTGGCCTCCTGTCTCGAGATTTCCCAGTTGACATGGAGGTGCAAGACCCTACTTGTCTTCCAATAGTCCAAACCCAGAAATGTGGGAGAGTTAGCAGCCTATGATCCGCATCCTTTGACCAGTGGAAAATGGGATCTAGTGGGTAAATTCTTGGCCCTTTCCTTTTTCAGAGGGATTGTCCTGAGATGTAGTGTATGTCATTTCTTGGAAGACTGGCCTGTGGGAGGGGAAGGAGGGTCAGACAATTGTACTTACCAGTGAACTGGCTCAATAATGCAACCTTGGGTTGGTTCTCCCTCCTTGGCTGCTTTATTCCCTTTGTCCCTCACTCCTACCTCCTTGGATTTCACTCCTTTACTAAAGTGATTTGCTCAGGCTCTGCTTTTCTAGGGACCCATCCTTAGACATCCTGTAGCTGAAAGTCCAGATAGGGTGACACAGGGGCTCAGAGATTTTTCCAGAAACTTGGTATTCCTCCATGTTTTCCCTGTGTTAGCTGAATTCACCAGCAGGTTCTCTCTTAAGATGGCCCCAGGAGCCTAAACAATGGATGCGTCCAGCTTCACATTTCACAGGAAAGAGTCCTTATCCCCCATATCTCAAGTACATTTAAAAGTTATTGACTCTGATTGACCTAATTGGATCAGTGACCATCCCTGAACCCATCACAATGGCCAAGAGAAAGCTGTGTTCTTGTTGTCTTCAGCCAAGATGTTCGGACCCAAAGGAAAAAGATGAATGGAGAGAGGGAGAGAGGCAGATGCTCAAAAAGAACCCAGGAGGAGTTGTCTAAAGTAGCAAAAAATACTTAGCACAGACAGAAAAAGTTGAGGTAGAAGAAACCAATCTTCCTGGGGCCCCAGCAGAATTTTCCACAGGAAGTGTTTAGGTTTTCCAGAAGCCAAAGCTTTGGCTTATACCCTGCCACAGAATTGTTCCCTTTTCTTTTGTATCAAGGTGGGTAGAGATACTGATGGGTCTACAGACAGGATCTATTTTCTCCCTAAAACACGAAGTATTTCATCTTCAGAATAATCGACCAATTAAAGAATATTCTGTTGAGTGATAAAAGCAATTGAACATAGACTGACAGGGCAGTTCCTGTGTGCCAAGCACTGTACTAGGCTCTGGAGTTCAGAGATAAATAAAATATGTTCCAAACAGTATTCCAACAATGTCATTTCCCTACTGAAAAATCACTTGACATCTTCTCATCTCTGAAAGGCAAAATTCCTACTTTCCTTACCCGAGGCCCTCAGTAATCTGGCTTCTGCCCAACCAGTCTCTTCTTTAGAGCCCCAGTACCCTTCCCCTTCCTCAAATAGTCTGTGTTCTTTCACTGGATTAGTCAACCACAGAGCAAAGCCATCAATTAGTCAATGCTGAATGACTGCAAGGCCCTGTAGAAGCTCATGAGCAAAGACATAAAAAAGCTGAGAATCAATTCAACATAGGAGACAGGACATAAATACATGGAAAGTAAGATAACCTAAGAATTAAGTAACAATCTAGAACACTAAGGCATGAGGTTCTGAGAGATATTTTGAAGATGGAAATGGCAAAGTTGGGGGCACTGTATATGAGAGAAGAGAGGGTCGATAATATCTATTTATAATTCACAAGCAATTTCACATTCTTTCTTTCTTGAACTGAATCAAATTTTCATTGGATAGAAGAAGCAAAGAAGATGGAAAAAGAGAAGAGAAGAAGAGAGTGTGGGAGAGGAGAAGGAAGGGGAAGAGAGGAAGGGAGGGAGGAAGGAAGATAATGTTAATGTCTATGTTATCTATGAGGTTTTACAGTTCCCCAAGCAATTTCATAGGCATGATCTCATTAGATCTTCACACAACTCCAAGGGAGTTATTGCTTCTATACATTACATGAGGACTAAGACTCAGTGCAGCCACACCCAGCTCATACTCGGCAGAGCAGGACTTAAACACAAACATTCTCATTTCAAGTTCCCAATTTTTCTACCCTGCTCAACTACAGCTGAGGTAGAGAAGAAGTGGGAGCCATGCTGGCTACATCCTATGTCCATGCATAAATGTACAGAGTCGAAAGGGAATATTTCAAGTAGTTACCAGTAAACATGTAATGTGGCAGAAAGATCAAGGAGAAAGAAAATTGAGTAAAGATTGCTAGAACCGTTTTTTTTTTTTTTTTAAGCATTTAAAAAAATGCTTGGGTTTGGATCAGGCCAAATGTAAAAAGTCAAACAATAGATAAGAAATCAAGGTTCTGGGGGTGCCTGGGTGGCTCAGTTGGTTAAGCAACTGCCTTTGGCTCAGGTCATGATCCCGGAGACCAGGGATCGAGTCCCACATCAGGCTCCCTGCTGGGCGGGAAACCTGCTTCTCCCTTTCTCACTCCCCCTGCTTGTGTTCCCTCTCTTGGCTGTGTTTCTCTGTGTCAAATAAATAAAATCTTTAAAAAAAAAAAAAAAGAAATTAAGGTTCTACAAAGAGGTGGAAGATCTGTACTCTGAAAACTATAAAACGCTGGTGAAAATAATTGAGGACGACCCAGAGAAATAGAAAGGCATTCCATGCTCATGGTTTGCAAGAACAAATATTGTTAAATGTCTATACTACACATGTAATGAAATCCCTATCAAAATACGAGCAACATTTTTCACAGAACTAGAACATACAGTCCTAAAATTTGTATGGAGCCACAAAAGACCCCCAACTAGCCAAAGCAATCTTAAAAAAGAAAAGTAAGTCTGCCGGCATCACAATTCCAGACTCCAAGTTACATTAGAACACCGTAGTCATCAAAACAGTATGGTCCAGGAACACAGGTGAGTGGAATAGAATATAAAAGACAGAAATTAATCCACAATTACATAGTCAATTAATCTCTGACAAAACAGGAAAGAATATCTGATGGAAAAAAGATATTCTTCACAGGCAGTAATTTTGCTGACATCAGCTAAAGCAACTTTTTGCTAGATAGGTTCCTTGAGGCAAGGAAAACATAAGCAAACATAAACTGTTAGAATGACATCAAAACAAAAAGCTCCTGTGCAGCGAAAGAAACAAGGAACAAAACTAAAAGCAACCTAAGCAATTGGAGAAGATATTTGCAAATGACATACCTGATAAATGGTTCATATTAAAATATATAGAGAACTTATAAAACTCATCACCCAAAAAACAAATAATCCAATGATAAGTGAGCAGAAGACATGAACATTTTTCTAAAGAAGACATACATATGAAAAGATGCTTAGCATCACTTATCATTGGCAAAATACAAATCAAAATACACCTGTCAGAATAGCTACAATCAACAACACAGGAAACAACAGGTGTTGGCAAAGATGTGGTGAAAAAGGAACCCTTGGGATGCCTGGGTGGCTCAGACACTTAAGCCTCTGCCTTCAGCTCAGGTCATGATCCCAGGGTCCTGGGATTGAGCCTCACATCAGGCTTCTTTCTCAGCAGGAGTCTGCTTCTTCTTCTGCCGCACTTTCCTACACACTCCCTCTCTCTCACTCTTTCTGCTTTCTCGCAAATAATAAAATCTTAAACAAACAAACAAACAAACAGGAAACCTTTTGCACTGTTGGTGGGAATGCAAACTGGTGCAGCCATTCTGGAAAACAGTATGGAGGGTCCTCCAAAAGTTAAAAATAGGGGCTCCTGGGTGGCTTAGTTGTGTCTAATTCTGGATTTCAGCTCAGGTCACCATCTTAGGGTTTTGAGATTGAACCCCTGCACTGGACTCCACACCGAAGTGTGGAGGATTCTCGCTCTCCCTCTTTCCCTCCCTACTCTGAAAAAAGTAAAATAAAATAAAGTAAGAAAAATAAAAAAAGAACTTTGAGACTGTGGCAAGTTACTTAAACTTCTGGACCTCAGTTGCACACAAAATTTTTTTTAAGTCAAAAATAGAACTACCTTGACATCTTCTCATCTCTGAAAGGCAAAATTCCTAATTTCCTAAAATCCAGCAATCACACTACTAGATATTTACCCAAAGAGTACAAAAACACTAATTCATGAATCCCAATGTTAGAACCCTGATAGCAACATTATCAACAAGAGTCAAATTATGGAAAGAGCCAAAATGTCCACCCATTGATGAATGGATAAAGAGGTGGTATATATGTGTGTGTGTGTGTGTGTGTGTGTGTGTGTGTATATACATATATATATTATAAAAATATTATTTAGCCACAGAAAGGATGAGATCTTGCCATTTGCCACAACATGGATAGAAGGAATTTGGAAAAACATGGAACATAGAGTATTATGCTAAGTGAAATAAGTAGTCAGAGAAAGGCAAAGATGATATTTCACTCATATGGAAATTAAGAAACAAAATAAATGAGCAAAGGGTAAAAAAGAGACAGAGGGAGAGAGAGAAACCAAGAAAGAGACTCAAGTCTAGAGAACAAACTGATGCTTACCAGAAGGGAGATGGGTGGCTGGGTGGGGAATGGGGGGAATAGGTGATGAGGATTAAGGAATGCACTTGTCATGAGGAGCCCTGGTGATTAAAATAAAAACTTAAGGGATACCTGAGTTGATATAAATGTCTGCCTTGGGCTCAGGTCATGATCTTGGGGTCCTGGGATGGAGGCCAGCGTCAGGATCCCTGCTCTGCCGGGAGTCTGCTTCTCCCTCTCCCTCTGCCCCTTCCCACAGTTCATGCTCTCTCTCACTCTCTCTCTCAAATAAATAAATAAAATCTTTTAAAAAAATAAACTCTTTTAAAAGTAAAGATAAAATAAATACAAAATAAAACAAAACATTTGGGCAATTTCTTTTCTTTTTTTTTTAAGATTTTATTTATTTATTTATTTGAGAGTGAGTGAGCAAGAAGGAGCAGTGAGGGGACTCCTAGGTGGCTCAGTCAGTTAAGCGTCTGCCTTCAGCTTGGGTCATGATCTCAGGGGCCTGGGATAGAGTGCTGCATTGGGCTCCTTGTTCAGCAGGGAGTCTGCATCTCCCTCTTGCCTGCTCCTCCCTCTGCTTGTGCACACATGCACACTCTCTCTCTCTAACAAACAAATAAATAAAATCTAAGAAGAAGAAGAAGAAGAAGAAGAAGAAGAAGAAGAAGAAGAAGAAGAAGAAGAAGAAGGGGCGGAGAAGAAGGAGCAGGAAGAGAGGGAGAGGGAGAAGCAGACCCCCTGCTGAGCAGGAAGCCCATGGGACAGGATCCTGGGACTCTGGGACCATGACCTGAGCCAAAGGCAGATGCCTAACTGACTGAACCACCCAGGTGCCTTGGGTAAGTTCTAAAATGAAATTTAAGATCAGAATCATGTTAGCAACATTTTGGCATATAATATGCAAAATGCTCACATGAATTAAGGAGAAACATGCAGAGATCTCTCAGAAATGTGGAGAAAAGGCGCGGCTAGATCACTGGAAGAGTAATGCAAAGAGCTGAGAAGTATGTAAAAACATGTTCATCCTACATATGGTCAAAGAAATGTAAATTAAAACACAAAAAGATGCCATTTATCAGACAGCTAAGAATAAAAAAAAATCTTAGTGGTCAGTGCTGGCTAGGATGTAGTGAGACAGACATGATTACACACTGGGAGTGTAAAATAGTATAATCTTTCTAGAAAGTGGGTTGTCATTATGTATTAAGAGCCTGAAAACATATCCCTTCTCTTTGACCCAGTAAATACACTTATGGAAAAATCCCAAAGAAAGAATCAAAGATGTAGTAAAAGATTTATATACAAAATGTGCGCTTTGATAGATGAATGAAAAAATAGATATGGTACACACACACACACACATTTACTCAGTCATAAAAAAAAATGAAATTTTGCCATTTGTGACAACATGGGTGGACCTAGAAGGTATTGAGCTAAGTGAAATAAATCAGAGAAAGACAAATACCATATGATGTCACTTCTATATGGAATCTAAAAAAACAAAACAAATGAAGGAACAAGCCAAGCAGGCTCTTAAATATAGAGAACACACTGGTGGTTGCCAGAGGGGACGGGGGGAGTGAAATGGTGAAGGAGATTAAGAGGTATGAAACCCAGTTATAAAATATATAAAGCAGGGGATGGAAAGTATAGCACAGGGAATATAGTCAATGACCTAACACATTGTATGGTGATAGGTGGTGACTACACTTATCCTGAGGAGCACTGAGTAATGTACATATAACTGTCAAATCACTGTATTTTACACCTGAAACTAATATGACATTGTATGTCAACTATACTTCAGTAATAAATTTAAAATATTTTTATGTTCATTAAATATGATTGTTTTATGCAGGAAAATTGTGAAGAACCCACATGCTGAGCAATGATTGAATTATTCTAAATCAAAGAATGCAATCCTTAAAAATAATTATGACAATCTTCGCATCAGGGGAAAATAGAAACAACATAATGTTGAATACGCTGCAGGATACAAATCTGCAAATGCAGTAGAAACTCATTCATTAAGAATCAGAGCATGATGCTTACAGTGGTTATCACTGCATGGTGAGATTAAAGGGGATTGCTATTTTCTTTATATCTGTTTTCCAAACTTTCTATAATGACCATTTCCAGATGTTTTTTTCGTTTGTTTGTTTAAGTAGGCTCCATACCCAGCATGGAGTCCAGTGCAGGGCTTGAACTCATGACCCTGAGATCAAGACCTGAGCTGAGATTAAGAGTCTGATGTGTAACCAAATGAGCCACCCAGGTGCCTCTCCAGGTTTTATAAGGAGAAAGTCTAGATAATATTCACACTAGATAAATTTTTATTTTTTAAGAATCAAGTTCAGGTTTCCTTAAAAGATGTTAGATTAGTATTTTTGATGAGAATATGTTCAGCTGTAAGTCATGGAGCATTTCATGTGGCTCAAAGAGTAGACTAGAGCTAAGTCATCACTAGCTTTGGTCAGAGCCTTTATCTCTGTGATTATCTTGTATCCACTTCATGGTGCTAAAAAGGCTGATGCAGATCCTGCCATCATATTCACGTTAAGGCAGAAAAAAAAAAGGTGGATGTTTCCCAGTGGTGATTTTTTTAAAATGACCCCAAATTCACTGACATTCCTCCCTTTAGAGGTGGTGGTGGGGAGGGGGTGTCTCTGTGATTTCCTCTTGACTCTAAATAGGCTTATGATTACTTTGACCAGTGGATATGTTGGGAATGGTACTTTGTGACTTTCAAGGCTCGGTCAATAAAAGGCCATGTACCTTTCATGTCTCTTTCTTAGAATGTGGCTCTTCCTCTTGGGATGCCTCCTCCCAGAACCAGCTGCCTTGCTGTGAGAAGCCCAAGCCACAGCGAGAGTTCAGAGGCCATCTGTAGATGCTCAACTGATGGTGCCGACTGAGCTCAGCCTTTGGGTTATCCCAGCCCAGGTGCTAGATAGATAAGTGAAGAAGCCTCCAGATTCATACTGTTCAATTCAAGAGCCTCTGGCCACCTGTGGTTATTTCAACTTACATTTAATTAAAATTAAATGAAAATGTTAGTTCCTCAGTCACCCTGGCCGCTTTTCAGGGGCTCAGTAGCCACATGTGACTCGTGGCTATCATATTGAACAGCATAGATATAGCAGGTTTCTATCATTAGAGAAAGTTCCATTAGACAAATCTGCTCCAGATGATTCTTGAGTGTTTGAGTCCCCCCCCAACTGAAGCTCCAGATGTTGTGAGGCATAGAAAAGCTATTGGTTTCTTGTACCCTGTTTGAATTCCTGACCTATAGGATCCCAGAACATAACAAAATGGGTGTTTGATGCTACTACGTATTGGACAGTTTGTCGTGTGGCAATAGTAACTGGAATAAGTACCTTTGATGAGAAAAGCAAAGCTTTCTCAGAAGCCATCCCAGCTGACCTCTGTTTATGTCACCCTGGCGGAGCAATGTCACAATGCCACCCTGCTGCAATGAAGGCTGGAAAAACACGTAGTTGGCTCTTACAGCGTTGTGTATGGGTGGGTGGGTAAGTGCATGGTATATTCTCTCTCTTAAATACAATGTATATTGCTGGACTGTGTGTATCTATTTTATAAACTAAAATTTTGTGTATGCAGTTCTATTTAAGTAGAGCTGCATAACAGATGGAATCTGTGCTTTAAGTGTATTTATCATTACAATAGAGCATTTTTCAATTTTTCTTAGCCTAGTGCACAATAGGTGAAATCTAGAATTCATATAGTTAAAGCATTCTGATATTATTAATCAATGTTAAGCAATGACTTTCTTTGTGTGTAAGACTGTTGCGAACACTGTATCACTCCCAGAATCAGCAACTATAATCTTCAAAGATTTGGTTTGGATTTTTGTTCATCAAGTTAACAGGGAGTGAAACAACAAGATAATAGGGAGTAAGCAAGTTAGAAGGACATATTTTCCTTTCGGACCAATTTGTTCAGTGGCAATGCCTGTTCCAAAGATAAGTGGGTTTGTTCTGTGTGTCCATCTCTTAAGAGAATATGTGGCCCTCCTCCACTAACCCATATGAGAAGCCACAGGAAACCACATTGAGGTTTCTTCAGTCATAAATGTGTGACTTCCTTTGAAAAATGTTTAGGAAAGAATTGGTTTACTTGGTCTATAATAACTGAGTGATTAGTTTATAATTGATCCTTACCAACACTTTAAAAAATTTGTATAGTTCAGGTTGCATGACAGTCCACAAGAAATGAATGACAGTAATGACAAAAACATTATGCTGTGTGTTGTCTGCCTTTCAAGTAAAGATACAAGACTGATTGTCTAGAATTCAGACAACCGTTAATAAGTACACATCAGGTGATGGTGACTCTCCTGTCCTCAGTTTCCAAAGAAACAGAATGAGAATTCGAAGGTTTAGGTTTAGGACACATCTGTCAGAAATCCAGGTGTGAGTGTGTGGTGTGAGTGTGTGGTGTGTTTATATGTGTGAATGCGATACTAATTCAGAGCACTTTCAAGAACTGTTTCACAATGATATTGAAACATATTTTTTTACCAAACAATCATTAGCTTCAGTGAGAGGCTGAAGAGAGGCGCTAGCAATTGTGTGGAACGCAAGGCAGGGAAAGATGATTTTCAGTGACTATTACTTGCCCACAGAGAGGAATTCCTATTGTTGTGATACCATCCAGAGCCTCATATCAAATGCTTCTTTTTTTCCTCCATAAGTTAAAATAATCATTTGGCCTATGCAATTACAAAGTAAGTGTGAAATAGTAATAAGCCATACAAGGAGGCCTTTAAAGTGTAAAACTTGGATAAAGGGAGTTTTATCCCATGTGACTTGGAAGGGTGGGTATGAATCTGGTTTCCCTTTTATTTACAATCTCTATCTTTAAAACAACTACACTGGGGCACCCGGGTGGCCCAGTGGGTTAAGGCCTCTGCCTTCAGCTCAGGTCGTGATCTCAGGGGCCTGTCACCATCTCAGGGTCCTGGGATCCAGGCGCATTGGGCTCTCTGCTCCGCAGGGAGCCTGCTTCCTCCTCTCTCTCTCTCTCTCTCTCTCTCTCTCTCTCTGCCTACTTGTGATCTCTCTCTCTGTCAAATAAAGAAATAAAATCTTAAACAAACACTGTTTACCTTAGGGGTATTGAGTTTTAAATGTGGAATTTTTTAATTGAAAGAGATGTTAGAGATTATGTAATCCAACCCTCTTTATAGGTAAGAGAACTGAAGGTTGATAGAAATAGATAAAATTCAGATCTCCCAATACCTACCCTTCAGATGCTATGGGGTCTCAATGTGCGTGTGTGTGTGTGTGTGTGTGTGTGTGTGTTTATTTATTTCGAAATGTTCTCATACCCTTGGACTAAGCTGCAATAACTCTTACATTTTTGACGTCTAAATTTTTTATTTAAAAATTCGATTTACTGCTATCATTAATTAATCAGAACCTATCAGATGACTGCTCTCGAATAAGCCTGGGATTATAGACTGGGGATATTCAGAAAAGAGAATATGTGCCTTCCCTTTGAGAATTCTTGAAAAGTATAGATAAGGTTGACAAAATTACAATTCATCTATCTTTGGTTAGACATTTTAATCTTGGCCAAGCCTAATATGCTCCTCTAATTATAGTGATATACTTTCCAAATTACAAATCAAGACACATGGCCTGACCCACGGTCCTGCAATTCTGGGAGTTTGGTACAGTAATATTATTTGCCTAATGGTAAGAGAAATTATGCCTTGGGGCACATGAAAGATGAAGTGTGTCTCTTGATAGGCCATTCCCAAAATATCCTATCTTGCTTCTTGTAATGTCTGTGCTCAACTAATCATAAATTAAAAATAATTAATTTTTATAACAAATGGAATGGATATTCATTATAGAAAACAAAAAATACAACTGAGCAAAAAGTAGAAAACACCGAAAGAATATATTATGATGCAGAGAGACATTTAATTTAAAATGTTTCCAAAAAATAAAATAAAATAAAACACATCCACACTTTCGCAATCAAATCCCACTTTTCCTTGTTACAAGAAAATCCAAAGACTAAAAAATCGGAATTTAAAGAGTTATTGAGTAAAACCTGTGTGTTCTTAAAACACGCCGCCTGAGTTTTAGGAATCCGTGCAATAAACATGAAATCGGCCACCTGACCACTCCCACCCTCAACCCATCCCACACACCAATCTTCCCTCCCTGCTCCCCCACACAGCGGGGACTTTAGAAATATCCTCCACCGATTGCGTTCCTTCTGAAGAGGAACTGGGGCGGAAGCCAAGGTTATAAGAGTCAGGGTGGAGAAAAAGGCTACAATCGGATTTTGCATCCGTAAAACGCAAAGCCTCTAGGCATAACAGCTACAACGGATGTGTGTGCAAGGAGCACAGCTGGTCTACACAGCCGGCTCCGCGGACACCCCACACCGCGGGGAGTTGGGCCTTAACTTTCTCATAGCAGGTTGAGAGCGCAGGCCCCACAGTTTTAAGAGGAAGGCGGAGCCCCAACTGGTGTTTTTCCAGGAAGCACTTCTAGAGTGCAGAGCAAAGGGGAGCGAAGGCTAGCGCAGGGTGTTTCATTCATTGCTCCTCTTTCTCCCCCTCCCACTCTTCCCTCCCCTTAGACTTTCTCTCCCCTTTCCCAGCGCGAGTGTGACGTCGGTCTCCTGGATACCAGAAAGCCAATCGCCTACTTGCTAAGGGAGAAGCGCGGCCAATCAGGCGTCGTTGCTACCTGTGAGTAATATTTTTAGCAGAGAGAGACTCTCGGTTCCACTCCCAATGTAACTTCGTGTATTTCTTTACCGCAGGTTGTGGAAAAGGGCGCTTACCGCCCTCCCTTGAGTCCCTCTCTTTCCCCGCTTCCTATTTACCCGCTCATATTTCAATCGAAGAGTATCTTAAACGCACCTTACAGGAAGGCACCCTGTGTTTTATGTGTGTTGATTTTAAAGTACACTTGAAATACACGCATGCATATAGACAAACAGATATATAGATATATAGATACGTACGCAATTTGGCACGGAGGCCTAGGCTGGGACATTGGGAATAAAATGTGAGTTTTCTTACAGTCTCAGGCCACCCCCACGTCCAAGTTGCTGCCAGGTCGCTTGGGGAGGTCTGGTGTGGGATGCAGAGGCAGTTAAACTGTCACCTAGGTGGGAGGTGTGGCCAGGTGGTCTCCCTTCCCCACCCCCAGCCCGGCACGGCAGCTTTGGGTTCTGCTGTTGCCACTCTCTGGGTGGCAGTTGGCCTAGGTCCCTGAGGTGATTAATATTCAATTAATCGGGTGCACGAGTCCCTGTCTCAATTCGCCCTTTCTCTGGGCTCTCCCGGGTGCACTGGAGGCCGATATGGTAGCTCGTCCACGAATGGGATTTTCCTGGGCCACAGTCCTACTCGGGTAGGACATTTTTTTATAAACTGTCCCCACCCTCTCGAGGCCTCGGGCTCTCCTTCCAGCTCTTCCCCGGAGCTCCGCCACCTGCCTCGCTCCCCTCCCCCCTTCTCTCCGGGGTTCTCCGCCTAGACCAAGCGTCAGCCGCCCCACCCACCACCGTCGCCCTGACTGGCACGTCTCTCCCCCAGTCCTTTTCCTAGTTTTCCCTTATCCCCGCCCACAATGCTCCAATACGTCGGTTCATTGGTCTTCGTGAAGCCCGGGGGGTGTGGCCTTGCGTACGGGGCCCACCGCCGCCCGTCAGGACATGGGCCGGCGGGACCTGACCAATGGCGTCGAGGGGCAGGGCAGGGGCGGAGCCGCCGCCGAGGGCCTGGGGTGAGGGGCGGAGGGGCGGGGAATGGTTACGCTGCCCGGAGCTGTGTGACGCGAGGCGGGCGCGCGCGCACCCCTACGGGAGGGGATGGGGGAGGAGATTATAAAACGAGAGGCGGGGCGCGCGCCGCGGCAGAAGGAGCAAAGCTCTGGCCCGGTGCGGAGTGGTCATACTACGGGGATGCTGGGCCGAGCACCGGGCTGTGAGGAGAAGTGAGCGCGCTCGCCTGACCTGTACCCACCACCCCGAGCCACAGGGGGCGAGTTCCCGAGGCCCGCGCCGAGGCTCCTGTCCTCTGCCCGGCGGCGCCGTCTTGCATTCAGCCTGCTGGCCGAGCCTGCTGGCCGCTACCTACCCTCCCGAGCCCCCGCCCTGCTGCCCCTTCTCCCCCGCCCAGGGGCCGTGTCTGTGGTGGAAGTAGCTCGTAAGTATCGAGGGGCGGCGGGCGGGGTCCGGGGACGGAAGGGCTATGGCGGCGCCGAGCCCCGGGCCCTCGGGGACCGCGGCGTCGCGGCCCGGGCGCGGAGAGGAGCGGCTCCGAGGGGCCCCAGCGCGCCCGGGAGCTGGAGGCGGGGCCGGCCGGCGCGTCGGGCTCGGTTCGGGCCGGGAGGTTAAACGGGGAAGGGCGGCCCGGGCGGAGCTGACGGGAATCGGGGGTTGGGGCGCCGGAGAGGAGCGGCGAGCTCGAGGGGGACCGCGGGGTCCACGGGGCCAGTGGCCGCTGGGACCTAAAATGGTGCGGGGGAGCCGGTGCTCCCCGGGCTCTGGCCGGGTCCCAGGAGCCTCGGGCGGGGGGCGGGAGCGGCGGGTCAGGTTACGGCGGGGGGAGGGGAGCGGCTGACCCGGAGCGGCAGGCGCCCCGACCTGCCCGGTGCCCGGACCCGAGTGGTTGCCTTGCCATTTCTCGTGGCCTTCCTGCTCCTCCTTTTTGGAGGAGACTTGTACTCTTCTCTTCTTCCCTTCCTCCTCCTCCTCCTCCTCTTGCTGCTGCTGCTGCTCCAGCGCTTGGGCTCCGAGGGCTGTGAGCAGAAATCTAATGAGACCTCACCGGCTGTTTATGTAATTCTTCACACTCCTGTCTTAAGGCGTTGCTTTCAAACTACCTTCCGCGGAACCTGAATTTCGCTCGGCTGCACCGTCAAGCGATTTGGCTTAATCAGCTGCCTTTGCCGGCACTCAGGCTTCGTGCTTGCAAAGTGTAGTTTGAGGGCAGCTTTTCCCTTTGTCCCCACGAATATGGAAAATGGAACAGATGGATTAATACCAACTTGATTTTTTTAAATGTCCTTTTAAATCAACCTCAGTATACAAATAGATCCCTTTTGCAAATATCTTCTATTTGCCCTTGATCTTTTCTTATCCCCACCCAGTGCTGATCCAGCAAACGTTTAAAGGTCGACCTTATCGTACAAGCCTCTCTGGCTCTTCTCTTATCGTGGAGGTGGTGGTTTTGAAAATCAGAATAAAACTCAGAAACCCTACCCTTCAAAGAAATAATAGAGTTTTGAAATTAATTGTTTCTTTTGTTACATTTGCTGCCAAAGATATTTTCTGATTTTGAAAAAAACACATTGAAAAGAGAACACAGAAGCTCGATTATTACATTGTACGCCTTTGTATATTTAAGACGGCAGCTATGTAGGATAATTTGGTTCATAATTATCCTTCGCTAGGATGGCAATTCATTTAACGTTCAGTATTTTTAATTTTAGTATCGCATACTTTGGAAATTAAAATAATGTTCCTAACTTCTCAAATGTCTGAGTGTTCTACTATACACCGCAGGTCTAAGCAGCGTATATTCAGGATGAACTGGAATAAAGAATTCACTTCTAAATTAGTGAATAGGAATATGATCACTTTCTAAAATTGGCATATATGTGTGTGGAGGTGGAGATGGGTGTGTGGAGTAGAGTTTCCAATAAATATTCTTTTGAGAACTGAGGGAAGAAATACACTTCATATGCTGGAGAGATACATACATATTTTTAGAGCTGTATTCAGGAAAAAAAAAGTAAATAATAGGGTTTTAAGTATACTGTTTTTAATACATTTATTAACTGTAAATCCTAAATTGTCTCGTGAGATTTAGAACTTCAATAAAACAATTTTCTATTGTATGTTCCTTTATTTTGTGCTGATTATATTTTTCTGACTTTCTAGCCTATTAGATTTTTTCAAAAGTAAAATTACTGTAGGGGTAAAAAAAATGGTTGTGGGATTTAGATTTATCTTATTTGGACATGTTTGTTTTTCTTGTTTTGTTTTTCTTTAAGGAGCAAGACCACTCAAGGTGAAGGATAATCTACAAAATACCAGCACTTTGAATGAAAATTTGTTTCTCAGCCACAAACTGAACACTTTGGTGTGCGTGTGGGGGGGAAGTTGGAACACAAATCTCACTTTGTGGCATAGCAGCTATGCAGCTTGAAATCCAAGTAGCACTAAATTTTATTATTTCATATTTGTACAATAAGCTTCCCAGGAGACGTGTCAACATTTTTGGTGAAGAGCTTGAAAGACTTCTTAAGAAGAAATATGAAGGGCACTGGTATCCTGAAAAGCCATACAAAGGATCAGGGTTTAGATGTATACACATAGGGGAGAAAGTGGACCCAGTGATTGAACAAGCATCCAAAGAGAGTGGTTTGGACATTGATGATGTTCGTGGCAATCTGCCACAGGATCTTAGTGTTTGGATCGACCCATTTGAGGTTTCCTACCAAATTGGTGAAAAGGGACCAGTGAAGGTGCTTTATGTGGATGATAATAATGAAAATGGATGTGAGTTGGATAAGGAGATCAAAAACAGCTTTAACCCAGAGGCCCAGGTTTTTATGCCCATCAGTGACCCAGCCTCATCAGTGTCCAGCTCTCCGTCGCCTCCCTTTGGTCACTCTGCTGCTGTAAGCCCTACCTTCATGCCCCGGTCCACTCAGCCTTTAACCTTTACCACTGCCACTTTTGCTGCCACCAAGTTCGGCTCTACCAAAATGAAGAACAGCGGTCGCAGCAGCAAGGTCGCCCGCACTTCTCCTATCAACCTTGGCGTGAATGTGAATGACCTCTTGAAGCAGAAAGCCATCTCTTCCTCAATGCACTCTCTGTATGGGCTCGGCCTGGGCGGCCAGCAGCAGCCCCCGCCCCAGCAGCAGCAGCCCTCCCAGCCGCCGCCTCCGCAGCCACCGCAGCAGCAGCAGCAGAAAGCCTCCGCTCTTTCTCCCAATGCCAAGGAATTTATTTTTCCTAATATGCAGGGTCAAGGTAGTAGTACCAATGGAATGTTCCCAGGTGACAGCCCCCTTAACCTTAGTCCTCTCCAGTACAGTAATGCCTTTGATGTGTTTGCGGCCTATGGAGGCCTCAACGAGAAGTCTTTTGTAGATGGCTTGAATTTTAGCTTAAATAACATGCAGTATTCTAACCAGCAATTCCAGCCTGTTATGGCGAACTAAAAAAGGAAAAAAAAAAAAAAGTCGTACAAGTTAAAATGCACGAGCCCAAGGGGGACTTTTTTTTTTTAACCTCCTTGAGATTTTTTTTTTTTTAAAGCTTATAGTAAGGATACATTCAAGCTTGGTTACAAAAATAAAACCTGCATCCTTTTTCATTTGCCAACCAAGCACAAAGTTATTTTATACTGACTGTATATTTTAAAGTATACTCTCAGATATGGCCTCTTACAGTATTTAAGATATAGCAAGGACATGGCTGATTTTTTTTTTATAAAAAATTGGCACTAATAAGTGGGTTTATTGGTCTTTTCTAATTGTATAATTTAATTTAGTACAAAGTTTGTAAAATATCAGAGGATATATATATTGTTTCTACGACACGGTATTGCATTTATATCTTTTTACTACAGTGACCTGTGACAGCAGCAGCTTCATGTATTTTTTTTACTGAAATTGTAAAATATCCATCTTAAAGACATCAACTAGTCTCAAAATTGTGTACAGGATATTCCTTTAGTGGTGGAATTAAAATGTACGAATATTTGCTTTTTCAAAAAAAATTGTATTTTCTGTTAAAGGTTTAAAGATTTTTGCTATATATTATGGAAGAAAATGTAATCGTAAATATTAATTTTGTACCTATATTGTGCAATACTTGAAAAAAACGGTATAAAAGTATTTTGAGTCAGTGTCTTACATGTTAAGAGGGACTGAAATAGTTTATATTAAGTTTGTATTAAAATTCTTTAAAATTAAAAATGCTTATCGTGGTCTTTGTTTTGAAGCCTTGGCCAAAGAGCTACCTCTGGAGTTCAGATGTTGTAAATGCTAGTGCTGTCAGGAGGTGTGACTCCCAGTCCCCAAGGAAGGGTGGAAAGGCAGCTGCACCCCTATGGCACCAGGTAGAAGCAGTTTGCCACATTGAAAAGTCCTGTCAGAACTGCACAACCTGACCAGGGCTTGGGATGGCTTTATTTATTTACATATTTTTAAGCAGGTTTCTTCAGCCCACATCTGTCTCCCTGTGAATAGAGATGCTTATGCTAAGGCTAGGAAACCCTCTTTGACAGCAAGTCTTAAGTTGTGTTGTTGTGCTGACATCTAAGAGTCCAATGATGAAATGCACTCATGTAACTGGAGAGGATTTTTTTGAAATGTATATGGGGAAACCATTGGATCAGTTTTCTGTTTTCTGCATGAGAGATGATAGTTCAGAAACCTTGCTTGGGCGAAGCAGCTGACCTAACTATTTAAAAAGATTAGATCTGTTAACTAATCCTTACACTTACAGTTCAGTCATATTTAGTTGGAGAATTTGTGATCAAAATCTACTCAAGATTGGACAGGGTGCTAAATGTTGGTATTTGTGTGCATTTTCCCAGCAAGAAAGTTTACTTGTCTTTATTTTTTAAATACAATTCGATAGCCAACTTGTTGCTTTGGGAGAAGAGGGGCGATTCAGAGGTTACTCACCTGTAATGTGTCAAATTGTAGTGGCTTGGTAGGGATGGAATTTTTAAAAAGTGATGAGTTGGAAGTGGGAGACACTATTTTTAAAGTAAAATGAGTCATTTCACTGTTTAAATGCCCATTGATAGTTTAAATGTCCGTTGACATAGTATGGGTGAGAAAATTGCCTGGAACTGGAAGAAAAACTACATTTATAGTAAGGAACCAGCATTGTCTAGGATACTGGTGAAATAAGTTTGGTCTTAAATGAGTGTTTTGGACACCAGTGTACAAAAGCCTTTTGTCTGTTCCCTATGCAGTTTAGAGCAATAAAAAATGTTAAGGAAACCAGCCCTGGGAATAGCCGAGCTGAGCTGTTTGATCCGCTCCATGGTGAGGCCTTTGTCCTTGAGTGGACAGAATGAGGCCATGAAGAAGTGCTGGGACAGTGAGTGGAGCTGGCGCAGAGCGGCTCTGCCGGCATCACCAGCTACGTGCTTTTGTGATCCCCAAGTTTGAAGAGCTGTAAGCACAATCGGTAATGATTACAAACACTAGTTTCTGCTAGAAACTTGTAGGTGAAGTCATCATAGGCTTAACAGAAAATTGTCTTTTTACCGGTAAAGACAACAGACCTTTTCTGAAAATGAGAATTAAAAGCAGCTGGCTGGTAGATACACAGCAGAATTTGTAACAATCTGGAACACTAATATAATCAGATTTTAAATAGTTGAGCTTAATGTAAATGTGAATATCTTTCACATCACAGGGATGTGCATATTGCCAAAAGATTGGGGAAATGTCATACTGCTATCTATGTATGTTGGTTTGGTGCTTGAATCTTGATTGGTTTCAAAAAATCCATTTAAACAGAGCTTGGTATTCTTGAGGCCCCCTTTTTTTTTTTTTTTTTAAAGAATGAAAGACACTTTTCATGTCCTTTTTGCTCATTAGGAATGGAGATTTTTTAAAGTTTTTATTTTAATTCCTGTTAACATACAATGTAATAGTAGGTTCAGGTGTAAAATATAGGGACTCAATACTTGTATACATTACCCGGTGCTCATCATGACAGTGCTCTCCTTAATCCCATCACCTATTTGTCAATCCCCCACCCATCTTCCCTCTGATAATCATTAGTTTTCCCTCTTTGGTTAAGAGTCTGTTTCTTGGCTTGTCTCTCCCCCCCCCCCCTTTATTCTGTTTCTTAAATTCCACATATGAGTGGAACTGACCTCTTTCATTTAGCATCATACTCTCTAGCTCTGTGTCGTTACAAATGCAAGATTTCATTCTTTTTATTTCTGAACTATATTCCAGTGTGTGTGTGTGTGTGTGTGTCCATTCCTTAATCAATGGACACTTGAGCTGTTTCCATAATTTGGCTAATGTAGATAAAGCTATAATCATCAGGGTGCATGTATCCCTTTGACTTAGTATTTTTGTATTCTTTGGATAGATAGTAATGCAATTGCTGAATTATAGGGTAGTTCTATTTTGAACGTTTTGAGGAACCTCCATAATATTTTCCAGAGTGGCTACACCAGTTTACATTCCCACTGTGAGGCTCCCCCTTTCTCCACATCCTTGCCAACACTTGTTTCATGTGTTTTTTATTTTAGCCAAGGAATGGCAATTTTTCTTCCTAAGATTTTACGTTTCAATAATTTCTACATGCAATGTAGGGCTCGAATTCACAACCCAGGGATCAAGGGTCACAGGCTCCACTGATTTAGGCAGTCAGGCATCCTCAGGAATGGAAATTTTTTTAAAGGTTTGTTGTTTTTTAATTTAAATTCAATTCGCCAATATGCAGTACATTAGTTTCAGAAGTAGAGTTCAGTAAGTCATCAGTTGCATGTAACATCCAGTGCTCATCACATGACCTGCCCTCCTTAGTGCCTGTCACCCAGTTACCCCATCCCCCCACCTTCCTTCCAGCATAGTTTCTTTCCCATAGTCAAAAGGTGCTTTTTGGAGGCACCTGGGCGGCTCAGTTGTTAAGCATCTGCCTTCAGCTCAGGTCATGATCCCAGAGTCCCGAGACTGAGCCCCACATCAGGCTCCCTGCTCAGTGGGGAGCCCACTTCACCCTCTCCTACTCCCCCTGCTTGTGTTCCCTCTCTAGCTGTGTTTCTCTCCGTCAAATAAATAAATCTTAAAAAAAAAAAAGTGTTTTTTTGCCTAGCATACCTTATAAAGCCTTAGAAATCTTACTTATGGGCGCCTGGGTGGCTCAGTGTGTTAAAGCCTCTGCCTTCGGCTCAGGTCATGATCTCAGGGTTCCTCCTCTCTCTGTCTGCCTCTCTGCCTATTTGTGATATCTCTCTCTCTCTGTCTCTGTCTCTCTCTCTCTCTCTCTCTGTCAAATAAATAAATAAAATCTTTTAAAAAAAGAAAAGAAAAGAAAATCTTATATGTTGGTCCCAAATCTTTTTCTTCTCACTCTGTTATCACACTTTTCGTTCCTTTGTGGAAAATATTTTGGTTGACAATTTGTTGAATTCTCTTTTTTTTTTTTTTTTAAGGTTTTATTTTTAAGTAACCTCTGTACCCAAAAGCCCTGAGATCAAGAGTCACATGCTCTACTGTCTGAGCTAGCCAGGTGCCCCTGATGAGTTAATTATCTTAATAGGTCTTTCCCATTGTTTTCACTTTTGTAGATATGGATACTGGATAGCAGCCCAATTCTGGAGTTCAAAGCACTGTTCTTACAGATGGCATAGCTCATTGATTAGTGAATAAGTTGATACCAAGAAGTAGCTCTCTGAGCTTCAAATATTCCTTTACTGCCTATCTTCTCTAAAATCAAGTATATAGTCAAATCTCCTTTGAATACCTTTAACCTATATCAGATGGCAAATGTAAGCCTTCCGTCAAAATACCTTCTCAAAGATCATGACAGTCTTCATTGACTGTTATTAACTTCTTCGTTTTTGAAGGTGAAATTAAAGGTGCCCTGAGTTTAATATATTCTAATGTGTGTTGGCGTCAATTTCATTCTCGGATACATGTCTTACGTACAGACATTTTAATTGAGAGACATACTCTCACAAATCTTCAGGAGGTAGGTTATTGTAAAACTAGTCACTATATCATATAGAAAATTTAAGTATCTCTAGCTGGACATAATCTAATGAAATAAAATGCTGATTGGCAATCTTCCTCCATAACCCCTTCCCTACACAGACTGAAAAGAGCATAGACATGGCACAGCGAGTATGTATCTTTGCTTGAATAGAAGGCATGCTTTCATCAGAAGCAGGATAATAACTCTAGCGGAAGATCAGGTAAGAGGAAAACAGCTTTACTGGAAGACAAGTAGGTAAAATTGCCATTGCCAAATGGAACTCCTTATACTGTTGAATGTGCCAGTTGATGCTTATCAATTTGGCCTGAGAGGCCACTTGAATTCTAAGTTCTTCAGTTTTTTTGTGTGTTATATTAGGAAGATACATTCTTCATGTTTAATGAACCTTGGATTGATATCTGCGCATATAACTGGAAAATTAGTCCAACACTTCTGTTAAAGCTGTTTAAAAAAAAAATGTTTCAAATCATACAGCACTTATGTACCATGCATAGTTTCAACACGGTTTACAGAAGGGGGGTTGAGACAGTTAACTCACCTACGATTGTATGGCCGGTAAGTGGCCGACTTGGAATTCAAACTCAGTAAAGTTCCAGAGTTTATGCTCTTAAACTCAATGCTTTTGTTCCCTGGGATTAGTTATTCTTCTGGTTTGAAGTCAGGGGAATAAGACTATTTTTGATGTACTATCCAGATGACTGGTAGAATCTCTACAGGCGTGTTCATGAGAAGAGTCTAATGGGAGGCTCTTGGCCATGCTTAGAAGTCATGATGATATACTGGGGGAGATATTTGCTATTTCCAATGGCCACAAACTATAAATACAGGCTATCTGGAAATGTTTTTAGAAATCATTAAGTTAAAAAAAAAAAGAAATCATTAAGTCAGTGCTTTAATCTTGTTGATTTTCTTAATTCAATTGTGTAAATTGCTTCTCCCATTTTAGAGCCACTAGATGATTCCCTCAGACAATAAGCACTGCAGACTTATCGGCCCCATTCCTTCTAAGTAAAATTGTCATTGTTGACCTCCTAGAGCTCTTTTCACATACATCCCTCGCCTGTGCTATTGATTACCACTATAAAGTCAGTCACCAAAATAGTCTCCAACAATGTGCTCCCTAGTACTTATGATCTGTTTCTAAGTTACTTGGAAATACATGATTTCTGTATGGATAGATGTTGTGATAAATGGTCTTCTTACCCTTATTTTAAAACATTAAGGAAACCAAATGACCTTTATTTTAAACTGGTTCTGAAAGCCTTCCTTGAAAAATAGAAGTACATTTTGGTTTAAAAAGTCACATTTTAGAAGCATAGCTATTATGGATGAACTTACATTCCCACAAGTGTTGCTATGAGTTTTGGAACATGTATAAACTACACAGTGGGGACACCTGTGGGGCTCGGTAGGTTAGGTGTCCAGCTCTTGGTGTGGCTTAAATCATGATCTTGGGGTCATGGGATGGAGTCAGTCTTCGGTGCTCAGTGTGGAATCTGCTTACCCCTCTCCCTCTGCTCCTCCCTCCACTCACACACACTCTCTCTCTCAAATAAGTCTTCTTTTTTTTTTAAGATTTTTTTTTTAATTTATTTGACAGAGAGAAACACAGCGAGAGAGGGAACACAAGCAGGGGAAGTGAGAGACGGAGAAGCAGACTTCCAGCCAAGCAGGGAGTTGGATGTGGGGCTCAATCCCAGGGCTCAGGGATCATGACCTGAGCCGAAGGCAGACACTTAACAACTGAGCCACCCAGGCGCCCCATCTCTGAAATAAGTCTTATAAAAGCAAACAAACTGCACAGTAAACAGAAAAACCCATTTTTAAAAAATATTTTATTTATTTAATTGACAGAGAGCACAAATAGGCAGAGAGGCAGGCAGAGAAAGAGGGGGAAGCAGGCTCCCTGCTGAGCAGAGAGCCTGATGTGGGACTCGATCCCAGGACCCTGAGATCATGACCTGAGCCGAAGGCAGGGGCTTAACCCTCTGAGCCACCCAGGCACCCAGAAAAACCCATTTTTTAATGGCTCAGAAGAATTTCGGTAGTTTCTACATGGATTAAATCTTGTTATGCTGCGTGCCAATCTTTTAGATTTGGAGGCAGTTAGAATTTGATCGGACCAAGTACTGCTGATTGCTTGGCTGGGCCTTCGGAGGTTTAGCTTGGGCTAAAAGTCATCTTATTAATGGAACGTGAAGTAGTAAATGTCTACTAACCATTTCTTTTGAGGTTTAAGATTTATATTTTAGAAGACTTGCTTTATATATAGTCCATAAGTGAAGCTTTGAGATCAGAAACCCCAGCAGAAAACAGTGAGGGGGCAATTCACATGTAGAGGCGATTTGAAATGAAGTCTAATTCCTTTCTTAAGCATATTAAATAATTTGGCTCAGACGGCTCAGTTTCTTGATCTGCAGAATGGGAGGGGTGATATCTGGCTACCTCCCCAGGCAGTTCATGAGGTGCTAATCCCCTTGCTTTGGGGAGTTGTCAGTGAGGTCATGGAACATGTATTCTTAGGGGTTTACAGTAGTTAGAAGGCACCAAGTCTAGACTTCCACCCTTGGTTTGTTGACGGTTGAAATCGGAAACATAAATGCAGACCCCAGCTGGCTTTATTATACCGACATTTTGTTGTGCAGTCTGTTATTTGCATCCACAGAGAATTAAACAAACGTTCTTCGGTAATATCCTGAAAGCCACCCTGTTTGTGTTTCAGTGATAAATACGATTGCGCGTCTCTGGTTTTGAGGCGCTGGTGGGGAAACCGTGTTTCAGCATTCTTTTTCATACAATCAGCAAATTGATTTAAACCCAGAATACAAGTCGATGTCCCTTTTGAGAGCAGCCAAAAAGGTTGCCAAAGTGTCCATGCTATTGTGAAAACTATTGAAATGGTTGTTGCTATTGAAACCACAGGGGCTCGGGAACGGGAACAGTTAAAGGGGCTCCGGCGGGAGGCGAGTCCTGCAGGGAAGAGTGCCAGCTTTATTTTAGTGCAGGTAGAAAAGAAGAGGAGGTTTGCTTTACAGAAGGGAAAAACATTGAGAACTTGGAAGGAAAAACACATTCCGTCTGGCATTATGAGTACTTTACTTCACTGATAAAATATGACCAGTGTGCAGAATAGAGAACAGGTGTAAAATATTTTTAGACAAACCTTGGCATAGACTGTAGGTCGCATCCCTTCTATTACCCAAGCTTTTCAAAAATAATTGTGGAAAAACCATATTTACCAAATAATCTAGACCTTGCTCTTACGGTTTTCGGGTACTAAGTCTTAAAGCCAGACATAAACTTTCTTCCCAGCCGTCAAGTTGCCGCTGTTTTTAAACACTGGGGCTCTGTGTGCCCTTCTCCAGAGCTTGAGCCTCCTTTTCCTTACTGAGCACTGTTGAGAGAGCCAGGAGAACATGGTGCCCTGGCCCCTTCCGGAGCACGCAGGAAGACGTGTGACGAGCATGGACACGGCAGCACGCTAGGTTGGTTTCCAGCAAATGGGTATAAATCGATGCCTTTTGGATACCGATGGAAGGGAATGCTGGATACCCCTCTGTCGGTATGGGTAACAAAATGGAGTCATGTTGTCCGTTTTAGCTTGGATGCCCTGCGACACTTCCCCTTCTCTACCTGCAGGTGCCCCTTTCGGATGGCTTTTCCACGCTGCGTCCCCCACCACACACTATCCATCAGTTAGTTCATTGCTAGAAAGGATGAAGGTTGGATTTTGATTTGTTTGGTAATGGGCATCCTGTTCTTTTCCCACTCTGATTATCCAGATTGGCCTACTGACCCCAGAGCTCTGTTCCCAAAAAGAACACTCTTTGTTTTATTAACTACCTGTCATTGTGAAATTCTGAGCCCTGGTGACTTCCTTTCTGCTAACTCCTGTTTCCAGGAAATGTGATGGGATCTCCAAACCACTTCAATCCAATGCTTAAGATAGCTGCACTCCCTGGACAGTCTTTCTAGAAACTGAAGTATCACCAGAGGCCTTGATTTTGGGAACTACCCAGTTTTCAGAGGGCTGTAAAGAATCTTACCTGGGGAAATGTCATCTTTCTGAATTCTATGATAGATCGGGAGAAACAAAGGAAACTTTTGTTTCTTGTTTGTTTTGTTTTGTTTTGTTTTGTAGCTTAGGAAGAAATGTTTTGGGGGGAAGCGACTTGTTTATTATCTGAGCCACAAAAGTTCAAAGAACTTTTTGGATTAGACAGATGGAGGTAAGAACTTACCTACCCCAGGAGCCTCTGCCCGAGGAGAAGGAACTGGAAGCAGGTGGGAAGGTGACTATGGTGTGTCTCCTCTATCTGCCCCTCCTAGAGGATCTGGGGAAGGGGAGAGAAAGTGCAGGAGGGCGCTTCTCTACACCCTGCCTTGGGACTGGTCCTGGAGATCAGTTCCCCTTAGTGGCAGTTTTGCAGAAGTCCAGAGACCTGGGACAATCCCCATAGTGTGGATTCACCACACTTTCCTGATGGCTGTGCAGTTTCTTCCAGACTTGGAAGGAGGATAGAGGGTAGCCTGTTCTTTGCTGCCTCTTTGAGTGATGATGACTTTGACACAATTTTGGGAGTCCAGAGGGAACAATCACATTCAGAAGCTCAATAATAATAGCCAACACTTTATAGTATTTACTGTGTGCTAGATATTGTTCTAAGCACTTGTATGTTTTCACTCCTATAATTTCATAAGAGCCCTCTGAAAGCTGTGCTGTTTCCTGCATTTATACATAAAGGGAGCTTGTGACGCTTATGGCGAGTGGAGCCAGGACCTGAGCTGTGGGATTCTGCTTCCAAAGTCCGTCGGCTTCCCTCCATTACCCTCTATGGCTCCTTTGGTTGACCTCAACAGGAAGGCTTTGTGAAAGAACCACAGTCCATTATTTGATTATTCAGGGGACGTTATCTAAAATGCGCTTTCCACCTAGCTCCCTGTGCGTGCCCTGCATGGTCCAGTAAGGGGTGGTTTGCTCAGCAACCCCCACCTCATTTTAATATCACCTCTGCTGCGAAAACCTGGTGGAAGAGACTGTGAGAACTGGAGGGTCACGGGCTGGTTGTATTTATCCACACCACTGCTGCTGTCTGGGCGCTCAGATCTGTGGGAAGTCACTCTCTGCACTACCCATCCCCGAGATCTACTGTCCAGGACTTTCCTCGCACTTCAGATGGCAAGGGTGAGGCTGACTCAGAACCTGCTCTGGGTCAGCTTCCACTCAGGTCCCTGAACTGTCTCAGACAGAGGGGGAGATCATTTGAGCCAATCCCCATGGTATCCACTCAGTACGTTTATTGAGCATCTACTGGGTTAGGAACTCGTGGTGATGCACAGACATCTTCAGGACCTTTCAAGGAACTGATGTTCTAAGCAAAGATAACCCACATGCCCAAATGATCAGACACAGGAGAACGTGAAGGTACGAACACAAAAAGGAGAGAGCATGCCCATCTGAGGGATTCTAGATTCAGGGGGAGTTATCAAGTGATGAAGAATGGGTCCTGGGGGGGGGGAAGTGTGGGCTCCCTCCAAGTCCCAGCCTCAGTGGAGGAAAAACCTGGTCCTGGTTCTTTTTCTCCATCATATGTGTCCAGTGGGAAGAATGTGTGGGGGAGAAAGCCAAGGAAACCAGATGAGAAGCATACTGCCAACCCATCACTCCCAGGAGAAGTTGCCTTTGACTTTAAATATTTCAATTTTTGTCATGGCTCCAAGTTTTGAACAGAAAGACACTGTGAAAGAGAGCTGGTTTAGAGCTCTGTTCATCAAGCCGAGGGGCCGGACCGGGAGGTCGGGTAAGAAGGCAAGGGAAGGAGTGGTGGTAGTCACGGTGCTGGGTTGCCCTGGAAGGATGGTCTTAATTCTTACCTTTTCAGCATGCTTATCCTAGAAACCTTCTCAGGCTAGAAGCTCCCTCTAGGGGTCATCTTATTTGTTCTCCTACCTTAAGAGACAAAACTGTTTTTGTATCAGGATTCCCAGCAGGTAACACCCTCCCCAAGTGGGTGTTGGTAGAGTGCGCATGTCTGCTGGAACACCCCCACGGCACCCCCACCTGCTGCCCCCCCCATCACTGCACTCCCCTCTTTGCCAAGGGAACAAGTCCTCTCAGAGCCCCACCGTTCCGTTTTCTGGTTTGGTTTTTTGGACGCTTATAGTATCTTCCAGTTTGAGCATAAATCAAAGAATGAGGCTTTGAAGGAAAAGTTTAATATACACCTAAGCCAGAAATTAACAGCCCCAAATAACTTTTCTCCTGGGTCACTTTCCCTGGGCAATGCCCTTCCCCAGGCTCCTCCAGGCTTCCTTTGTGGCTGAGCTCTCCATCAGCCTGTGAAAACACATGACCCGCCATGTTCAGAGAGCATCACTTCCCTGAAAGAAGGATGTATCTTGCTTTAGAACAGAAAACACCAGCGTCTGATCCATGTCTCACCCCACCTTCCCCAGCAGGGACGGAGGTCTGGGCCCCACAGTTTCCCCTTTAGAATCCTTGGTAACTGCTAAGAACTAAGTAAGAATGTTCTAGAGTAGTGTAGGGGCCTCATTAGGCCTCCAAATAAAATTATTCCCAGTAACCCTGTACAGGAAAGAATATGGGCTTTGGAGTAAGACTTTGAACTGAATCCCAATGCAGCCTTGAAGAGTTGTGTCCTGCCAAACCTACTCAGCCTCAGATTTCCTATCTGAAAAGTCCTACTTGTAATAGGCAGTGTGAGGATTATGTAAGCCATAGAGCGCATTAAGACTAATCCTCTTCCCCAGAGGGAATCACCAGAACTCCCTCTACTCTTCTGTGAAATGGGACTTGAACCCCCTATCCTCCCCTCTCTCTTCCTGTGGCTTAGCCTCAAGGGCATGTGCTCAGCCTTCTTAGGGGAGGTCTGCTGGCCTTAAAACATGCATTTTCATGAGAATTCTAGGCAGTGAAACTTCACTGTGGATTAACAGGGAGAAGAGAAGAAGCAGAAGTAAGAGGGAACCATAGTCACTGTCCTGTTCTGTGTTGGAAGATGTTGTACCTTTATTTTTCTTTTAAGATTTTATTTAGAGAGAGAGAGAAAGTGAGAGAGAGATAGACATAGCACAAGTGGAAGGAGAGGCAGAGGGAGAAGCAGACTCCCCGCTGAGCAAGGAGCCTAATGCGGGGCTCAATCCCAGGACCCTGGGATCAGCATCTGAGCCAAAGGCAGATGCTCAACGACTGGGCCACCTAGGCGCCCTGATGCTGTACACTTACATGCACAGGCTTTGCAGTCACATGCACCGACCTAGGCTTGGTTCTCTGCTTGGCCAGGAGCCTTGGGCAAATGATTCAATCTCTGTTAGCCTCAGTTTCATCATCTCTGAAATGGAGAGAATCTTAAATGGTGGCGAATAATACATACCTGCCAGGGTTGTTAAGATTTAATGAGATCCTATATGAGCACATGTTAGGTGCCATTATCTCTTAGTAATGGAAATGACTCATCCGGCCACGGGGGCATCTAATTGGTAAAGGGTACCCACCTTCTGGGGTGAGCATGGGGCACCAGGTGTGTAACTCTCCCTAAAGCCACATTCTACTTATCCAGGAACACCAGTGCTCTCCTCTTCTTAGGGTCACGAGGTGATTGCTTCCAGTTGGAGATATTTGGTCACATTAAGACTCCAAGACCTTTACCCTTTTGTTCTGTTGCCCCTTGTGGTACATTGAGATGGGCAGTGATGCTGACATAGGAGGTTGGTAAGCGCTCACTCGGCTTCGCGCTCTGAGCTACTGGAGCAGGAAGGAAGGATGGAGAAACGCTCTTAGGACCTCCATGGACTCGACGCCGTTACTAGACTTTGTTTCTGCTTGCTGGTCTCCAACTGCACAACCTGGAGTGTCTCTCTCTCTCTCTCTCTCTCCTTCTTTCTTCTCTCACCGCCCCCCTCCAGCTACCCTCATCCTGGACTCTTCCTCTGTCAGCAGAAGGGATTGAATCTGTTCTTACTTTGCTGTCCAAGGGCAGATTTGGGGGAAGGATCTCATTAAATCTTCACAACCCTGGCAGGTGGGTATATTTGCCACCATTTAATATTCTCTCCATTTCAAATTTCCTATTCTCAGGAGCAACCAGGCCCAGGACTGACTTGGCCGTTATCATTCCATTTTGCAGATGAAGATGCTGAGGCCCAGAGAGGTTAACCTACCTCAAGCCACACAGCCAGTGTGTGAGCCCAGGCCCTTCCATCACCCTGATCTTTCCTCACTGCCACTCCGCTGAACAGCAAGGAGATTTGGAGACCCTGAAGCCTAAACTATCTGGTGTCCCTTTGATGCAATTGGATTAGAGCAGCAGTGGCCATAACAAAATAATTCTTAGGCCTTCAGTCAGCACTTCCACACAAGAAACAAGATGGCAACTGCGGCATAGGTCTCCGAAGAGCTGTGGAGCGACTGACCCACGGGTAGACTGATTTCCTTGGGAGGAGCACGGCAGTGACTGTCATGGGCACTCTGCGGGCCCTGAGACGACTCAGCCTCTAGTTCCCACCGTCTCCTCCTCATGGGCAGCCCTCTTCATCATATTTAGCTGAAAACATAAACCCAGCCTTCCTGGTGCCATCACCCGATGAGGCTGGGTGTGCAGGTGCTAATCTGCAGACCTCTCTTCTTGGGGGTGGGGAGACAGGGCAACAGTTTGCTTATTGCGAGTGAAGTAGAGGGGAAGAGGGTGGGGGTTGTCTGTGCTCACCTGCTCCAAGGCGGCTTCCTCCCACAGCGGCCCTCCTGGAAAACCCAGGTTGGCAGGAGCTGAGGGGAGAGGGTTGGGGAAAAGGGGAGGGGTGCTCAGGGGAGCCAAAAATAAGGCAGTCTGAGGGGAGGTGGGGCTCGTGGTGTCAAAGATGACGCGAGGTCAGAGGGGAGGGGAGGCCCGGCAGGAGGGGTTAGTGGTAAACTGGGACTTACAGGTCTGGGGACACAATAGGGTTCATGGGGGAGGAGAGGTCAGAGTGAAGGAAGGCTCATGGGGTTAAGAGTGGGGCTTGCCAGATCACTGATGAACAGGGGCTCAGGAAGGGGTGCCTGTGTCCAAGTTAGAAGAGCTCGAGGGGGTCAGATGTAGAGTGGGGAAGAGGGTCCGCAGTCATCTAGAGTTTGGGACAAAGTGAGGTTCGTGAGCTCAGACAGGAAGAGAAGTGGGGATCCCGGGGGGGCTGGGGTCAGCGGCCTAGCAACTCAGCCTCCTCCTCGAACTCGCCCTCCTGGTGCTGCTGGTACTTGGACACCAGGTCGTTCGTGTGGCTCTGGGCCTCGTGGACTGCAGCTCGCCCAAGCCCTTGCCCGTGTACCAGCGCTGGCCCCAAACTGCTCCTGCCTGGGCCGCGGGGAGGCTGCGAGGGGGGGCGGGGTGTCTCACACAGCCGTGCTCACACTGTCAGGGATCCCCGCGTCCGAGGGGCTGCTCTGCAGGCTCGGCACACCCAGCACCTGCCTGTCCTCCTCCTTCGTGGACATGTGGCCTGTCATCGTGACATGCCTCTCATGTGGACATGAGAGCCACCGTCAGGTCACTACCGCGTTCTTGGTGCTGACCCGCTGCTGCCCCAGCCAGTGAAAGGGGGTGTGGAGGGAGCAAGTGCAGGTGCGGGCCGGCCACCAGGGCCATGGCCAGCTGGTGCAGATGGGCCCTAAGTGGCCCCAGTGAGGCAGGCAGGGGGCCATGCCACTCATGGGGGCCCACACCCACAATCTACACACGTCCCTCCTGAGGAGCTCAGGGAGATCAAGAACTTTATCAGCATGAGGGCCTGTAAGGCTTCTGGGAGAAAAGGTGAGATTCCAAGGTGGAGATCAGTCCAGACACAGTAGGGTCATTGCTGTTGGGGTAATAGGACCAAAACCAGCACCTTCCCTTGGAGTCCTTCTTGGGGGCAGGAGCCAGGAGTTAGGGGCCACCTCAGATAGACCCTAAGAACAATATGCTAATCCTTCGTAAGAGAACTACGCAACAGAATTTTCTGTGGTGACAGAAAACATCCTGGGAGTACATTGTCCAATATGGCGGCCATCGACCGCATGAACGGCGGCCCTAGAAATAGTGGGACTGAGGAACTGAATTTAAAGTTTTATTTCATGTGAATTCATTTACACGAATTCAGTACTAACTGAGTGCGGGCTTATAAGCTTTCTGTAAAACCTTGGTACTCCCAGAGGTCGGGGACCTGTTAGAAGTGGGGGTTACAGGGGGCACCTGGGTGGCTCAGTTGGTTGGGCGTCTGCCTTCGGCTCAGGTCGTGATCCCAGGGTCTCCGCTGGAGCCCCACATCAGGCTTCCTGCTGAGCTTCCCGAACTTCTCCCTCTCCCACTCCCCCTGCTTGTGTTCCCTCCTCTCTGGCTGTGTTTCTCTCTGTTAAATAAATAAAATCTTTAAAAAAAAAAAAAAGTGGGAGTTACAGAAGTTCGGGAGGAGAAGTGCTTTTTCGGGTCCTTTCGCGGCAGTGATTAAAATATATGCCACCCTGGAGAGAGTAAAGGCATTGAAGTCAGATAGGCCTGGGTTGGAATCTTGTCTCTTCCATCTATTAACCCTGTGCCCTGGGTCAAGATTCCTATAAATATTTAGAGTTTCAAATTCAGTATCTGTAAAAGAGGGAATATAATACCTTTGAAGTATCTCTTCCTCCATAAGGTCTACAGGGCTTGCTTTGTTCATTAATTCATTCATTCATTCCATGAACATTTATTGAACACCCTTTATGGCCAGGCATACAGGGGAGAACCAAGTACACGGTGTCTTTGCCCTCCCGGATGGTGTAGGGTAAGGTAGGGAACAGTAACAGAGAGGGGTCGAGGTCGCTCAGAGAGGGGTCGAGGAGTAAACCGGACAACATATTTAAAGTGCCCACTCGATGGGGCGCCTGGGTGGCTCAGTTGGTTGAGCGACTGCTTTCGGCTCAGGTCATGATCCTGGAGACCCGGGATCAAGTCCCACATGGGGATTCCTGCTCAGCGGGAAGCCTGCTTCTCCCTCTCTCAGTCCCTCTGCTTGTGTTCCCTCTCTAGCTGCGTTTCTCTCTGTCAAATAAATAAATAAAATCTTTTAAAAAATGATTAATAAATAAATAAATAAAATAAAGTGCCCGATTGGGACTGGGAGCACCATCCGTTCCCTCTCTCTTTGGGTGTCGTGCGTCTGTCCCACCAGGGCCCCAGCCCCTTCTCTGCTTCCCGGCTGCCCCCACAGAAAGGGGACAGAACAGTCCCCATCCTCAGACAGAACTGGACGTGTCTCTCACGCCGAGACGGCCAATGTGATCGGGACGGCTACATCTTCTTCGTCCCGTCAAGTCTCTGGCTGTATCAAGACTTGAAAAGGGCAGAAAACGCCCAAGCGCTCACTGCCCTCACCGGGACCGACAAGCGGGAGGGAGGCCCCATCCCCAGCAGAGTCCCATCTGAGACCTGTCGGAGCTGAGTCCTGTTTCGCCTTCACCTGAGTGGGGTTGAGAGTGGCCAGGGCGTCGCTGGGGACCCGGATGCCAGAGGTCCCTGTCCTGCAGTAACTGGGGATGTGGACACAGAGATTCTTACCCAGCCCCGAAAGAGAAGAGCTGAGGAGCTCGGGACCCAGACAGGTGGGAAGTAGAGGGGAGGTAAGCCTGCCCACCTACTTGCCCTCCCCTCTCCCTCCGGAGAACACCAGCTGGAGGGTTATTCTTCCTTCCTCCTGACACGGCCTGAGAGATGAGTGTCACTTGACCTCAGGGCACATTCCAGAATGAGGTCACAGCCAAGAATAGGACCCAGGAACCCTGCCACCCATCCTGCCTGTATTAATCACACATTCCCAGAGCAGGAGACAGACTTCAGACTCCTTGAGGAGGAGGAGGAGGAGGAGGAGGAGGAGGAAGAGACGGTATCAGGAAGCAGAGTTGGGAAAAAGCAGGGAAAAATCAGGGAACACCCCAGAGGAAACCCGCCCCCCCCAGCCCTGCAGCCTTCCGGTGCACCTCGTGGCCCTCGGTCCCAGGAACCGTGGTTCGTCCAGCAAGGACCTTGTGAGGCCTGGGGGCTGGGCTCCCGCACACCGCTGAGAGACCCCGGCAGTGCTTGCGGCCTGAGTGGTGGGCACGCAGAGGCAGACGACAACAGAAGGGGCCCCTGCAGAGGGAGGCCCCCCCGGGGGAGCTGAGTCTGGGAGGATGAGTAGGCACAAGGCTGATGGCTGATGTCTCGCTCAGGAATGTAGGCCACGACCGCTCACGTGTGTGACCAAGACACCATGTCACATGGCAAGGTCAGAAGGTAGCCCCAGGGAGGCAGACGGGAGGCAGGCTCTTGGGAAATGTTCGGGGTCCTGATGGGACTCCACAC